>CM029013.1:61111252-61335742 GCA_016801055.1 Panax notoginseng | reverse complement strand
TTTTTATATAAAACAGAATACTTTTTAAAGTTATTCTATAAATAGTATATATTATATTTTATTATGTATAGTATTTGCATAGTGCATGCATAGTGTTTTGCATAGTAAATTTTTTTATATAAAATAGAATACTTTTTATAAAGTTATTCGTTTTATTAGATTATAAATAGAATATATTATATTTTATTTAAAAGATTTTGCTTTAAATATGGATCGTCCGATTAAAAGTAAATCAATCTGGACCGTTCATGAATTAGTTACTTTGCAGTCCATTCTTCTATAAATAGAAGCTCATTCCTTCATTATTTCTTACGAATTCACTGAAACTCTAGAGAGAAAAATTATAGAGATAAAGAAGAAAAGTATTCTGCTACTTCACTACTCCTATATCCAGTACTCATCTTCTTAAGGTAAGGAGTATTATTTCTTTTGTATTCATGAAGAGAACTTTTGTTATTCCATTATTTATTATTCTGTTGGAATAACCTGTATACGCGGGCTACCCTATACTTGGTGAAATTCTTCTGTTATTCCATTCTTTATTATTCTGTTGGAATATCCTGTCTGTGCGTTTTACGTCGGACCTGGTTCTGTCTTTATTATTTTGTTGGAATATCATGTCTGTGCGTTTACGCCGGACCTGGTTCCATTATTTATTATTCTGTCAGAATATCTTGTCTGTGCATTTACGAATGTAGGACCTGGTTCCATTATTTATTATTCTGTCAAAATATCCTGTCGGTGCGTTTACGCATGACCTGGTTTCGTTATTTATTATTCTGTTGGAATAACTTGTCTATGCGGTCTATCGCATGCCTGGTGATTTTTTTTCTTATTCTATTCTTTATTATACTCAGTTGGTTAAAGTTTTGACTTTTATACTCCATGAAATTAGTGAAATATCCTTGATATTTACGCTTCATCCAGTATATTTTTATGAAAATATTCTTCTAAGCATTCTTGAATTTTACTCCACAAAGCAGTATCATGTTGACAATTTGGACGTTATTGGTTCCTGGATAAATTAATTTTTGAACTTGTTTTATTGAATACTTATATCATTGTCATCATCCTCATGTTTATATTTTGTTGAAAGTCATCTGTGGCTTGTAGTGCATAGATGGACTTGGTATAATTATAACCAGGGATTATTAGGTGTAATCATGACCGTAATGTTACGAATGATGTGGTAAAAGTCCTCATTGGGCCGTAGTGCATTGATGGACAGTTGTTGGCATGATCATGACCATTGATGAATACACAAATATCCTGGGCCCGTAGTGCATGGATAATTTATGGTCGTGATACTAATGAATATATTTGGCCGTAGTGCTGGGATGATGTGGATTATTTATTGAGCTGAGTCTCAGCGATAAAAGTAATGAAAAACTTTTTAAATCATAAAAGATAGTAGATGTTATTCTCTACTTGACTCTTTTAATGGATAGCTTGTTCCGCTGCAGTTAAACTTGATGTTTGTTATATTTTATCAGTTTAACACTGTTGAAGGCTAATGATAATTTATTCTGCATTATCTTAGTCATAATATTTCTTACTGGGTTAGTTGAGCTCACCCTTTTGCTTTCATTGTTCTCTTCAGAAAATGAGAACGTAGCGGAGACTAGTCGGGGAACAAAGTGACTGTTCAGATGATAGCATTAGTAGTCCTCACTATTCTATAAAATAGTGTGAAAATAAATGTATTGAGGACTTATTTTGAGTTTGAATCCTGTTTAGAAGAAAGTGTTGTATTTAAACTCACAGCTTATGTTTTGTCGTATTTTACACGTCAATTGTATAATTAAGTTTTATTTGTATTTTGTACCATGTATTTGACGACTCAGAATAGGTGATGTATACCTATTTTGGGGGCGTCATAGTTGGTATCAGAGCTTAAGGATATGATCTATGGCTAATATGTGAGACTAGAACTAGGAGGGGAGAGACGGAGAATTCCTTCGCTAGTATGACCTATCTAAGTTTATTTGGTATTTAATTGGTCGGTCAGAGTATAGGGATCAATTAACCTTTGTTTTGTGGCAGTATCTGAAAATGACATCCGAGAATGTTGAGAATAGCAGTGGATCACAGGAGACCGTTGAGGCTCCACATATCAATAATTAAGATAATGTGCATCAGGAAGGCGACAATCCTCATGCAAACAACAACACTGACCAAATGATGAATTATGGAATGTTCAGAGGCTTTATGTAATTTATGCAACATCATGCGAGAGAGGCTCCTGTCCAAAATATAGGTGGAAACACTGAAAACTCTCGGACGATCACCGCTAAGCAGTTCAAGGAGCTGGGACCACTAGAGTTTATTGGAGAGCCAAAATCACTTAAGGCAGAAACGTGGATTAAGCAGATCACCAAGATATTTGATATCTTGGGATGCGTCGAGGAGCAAAAGGTTCCCTTTGCCACCTTTATGTTGCGAGAAGAGGCAGATTACTGGTAGAAATCGGTAAAGCGTACTCAACCTGTCGCATTGAAGATGTCTTAGGAGAAGTTTCAAGAACTGTTTAATGACAAGTACTTTCCTGAAAGTATTCATCACATGAAGGAGGTAGAGTTCATCAAGTTAGAGCAGAATAATATGACCGTGTCGCAGTACAAAGCTAAGTTTGCCGAGTTGTCCCAGCTTGCGTCCCACTTGGTTGATAATGAGGAGAGAATGACGCAGATGTTTTTAAGAGGTTTGAAACCGGAGATACGTCAATATCTTATTTCTCATAAACTGTGTTTGTATTCAAATATTGTAAATAGGGCTCAGTTATTGGAGCGTGATAACGAGTCAATGCAACCAAGAGAAAACAGCCGACATAATGAAAATACTAGTGGTAACAGTCATCGAAGCGGTGACAACAAACGTGGAGGGAATCAACATGCTAGAAATGGTAACCGCTTTGGTGGTAATCATGGCCAAGGCAATAAAAGTGGACATTTCAAGAAGAGGAGATTCAACAATGATGGAAAGACATCAGCACCAACACCCGTTGATAAGGAAGGAGAACGACCACCTATCATATGCTTCAAATGCGGAGGGGAGGGACATATCAGTCCAAACTGCGCGATGCCATCCAAAGCGTGTTATAATTGTAGAAGAGAAGGTCACCTAGCCCGATTTTGTCGTGCACCGAAGACAAGTCCAGTTGGAACGGTGACACAAAATACCGTCCCAGACAAGTCAAAACCAGTAGTTCAAGGGAGAGCGTTTGTTGTGACCTCCCAGAAAGCAAGGAACCCGAACGAGGTCATCACGGGTAAGCTTATCATAAACTCTAGCGAAGTCTATACCTTATTTGATACCTTTTCTATCCATTTTTTTATTTCTCCTACTTGCGCTCAACGATTAAATTTGACTCCGGAGAAATTAGACTTTGACTTATCTGTGGAAACTCCGTTGGGAGAAACCTTCATTACATCCACTGTTTATAAGTCTTGTTTGGTTCAATTCGATACCCTCACATTACCTGTCGATCTTATTTCATTGAAAATACTTGCATTTGATGTGATTGTAGGGATTGATTGGTTAACTACTCATCATGCTAAAATTGATTATTTTCGTAAGGTTGCTAGCTTTCATATTCCTAATCAACCTATTATGCGAATTCAAGTAACCAAACCATTAAAATCAATCACTGTCATCTCAAGCCATAAAGCTATTCGTTTATTAAAAAATGGATGTCAAGCTTTCTTAGCTCATGTCACAGATCTAAACAAAAATACGTTAGTTTTGAATGATATTTCTATTGTTAATGAATTTTCTGACGTATTCCCTGAAGAACTTCCTAGCCTACCCTCAGAGCGTGAAATTAAATTTTGTATTGACCTTGAACCCGGTATAAAACCCATTTCCAAAGCCCCATATCAAATGGCTCCTATTGAACTTTAGAAGTTAAAGACCCAATTGCAGGAATTGTTAGATATCGGTTTCATTCGACCTAGTACTTCTCCTTGGGGTGCTCCTGTTCTATTCGTGAAGAAGAAAGATGGAAGTATGCGACTTTGTATTGATTATCGAGAGTTGAATCATGTCACCATAAAAAATAAGTACCCGTTGCCTCGCATTGATGACCTGTTTGACCAGTTACAAGGGGCACAATTCTTTTCAAAGATCGATCTTCGTTCTGGATATCATCAGCTGAAGGTTAGAACTGAGAATATTCCAAAGACTGCCTTCAGAACTCGATACGGGCATTATGAATTCTTAATCATGTCTTTTGGATTGACTAATGCTCCTGTTGCCTTCATGGATATGATGAACCGAGTATTCAAGGAATATTTGGATCACTTTGTGGTTGTCATTATTGATGACATCCTTATTTATTCCAAAAGCCGTGAAGATCATGAGCAACACTTGAGGCTGATACTCCAAAAGCTACGTGAAAACAAGCTTTATGCCAAGTTGAAGAAATGCTAGTTCTGGCTTGAAGAAGTGGCATTCCTTGGGCACGTAGTATCAAGTCATGAAATATCTGTTGATCCGACAAAGATTGAAGCTATTCAAAGCTGGGAGCAACCCAAATCAGTGACCAAAGTACGTAGCTTTCTCGGCTTAGCTGGTTATTATCGGAGATTCGTGGAAGGATTTTCTCAAATCGTTACTCCACTAACTCAGCTGACTCGGAAAGATACAACATTCGGTTGGAGCGAGGAATGTGAGAATAGTTTTCAAGAATTCAAGAGAAGACTCATTTCAGCACCTGTTCTGACCATACCATCTGGCTCGGAGGGATTTGTCATATACAGTGATGCTTCGAGCAAAGGGTTAGGATGTGTTCTCATGTAACATGAAAAAGTCATAGCCTATACCTCTCGACAACTCAAAGAATATGAGAGGAATTATCCTACTCATGATCTAGAGTTGGCAGCAGTCATTTTTGCACTAAAGATTTGGAGGCATTACTTGTATGGGGAGAAAGTGGAGATTTTTACGGATCATAAAAGCCTCAAATATTTCTTCACCCAAAAGGAACTTAACATACGGCAACGACGTTGGCTTGAACTGTTGAAAGATTATGATCATACCCTCCAATACCATCCTGGAAAAGCGAACGTGGTAGCTGACGCATTGATTGGAAGATCATATGCGGGTACGAGTGCGATATTGTCAACGCAAAGGCCCATTTTGTGTGACTTGCAAAGGATGGAGATTGAGTTAAAGACTTCGGGGGCCCTATACAAGTAGAACTGACTTTAATTGATAAAGTTAAAGCTGCTCAAGCTACAGACCTGGAGCTGATGCGTATGAGGAAGAAAGTGCAAGAAGGTGCTATGCCGGAAACAAAAATCGATGAGGAAGGAATACTTCGAGTCAACTCCAGACTTTGTGTTCCTAACGACCCTGATTTAAAGTATAACATCATGATGGAGGCGCACAACACACCGTTTGTAATCCATCCTGGGAGTACCAAAATGTATCATGCTCTTCGACATACATTTTGGTGGGGCAATATGAAGAGAAAGATAGCGCTGTTTATCTCAAGGTGTCTAACGTGTCAACGAGTCAAGGCGGAGCAATAAGTACCAAAAGGTCCATTGCAACCACTTGAAATTCCAGAATAGAAGTGGGAGCACATTACCATGGATTTCGTTACCGGTCTTCCCAAGGTTTCTCAAGGCATAGATGCGATTTGGGTTATTGTTGATAGATTGACCAAGTCGGCTCATTTCTTACCTATACGAGAAACTTATACACTTGAACGTCTTACTCGTATGTACATAAACGAGATTGTAAGATTGCATGGTATGCCAGTATCCATAGCTTCTGATCGAGACCCAAGATTCACTTCACGATTTTGGGTTAGTTTGCAGAAAGCTATGGGCACGAATTTACGGTTTAGTTCGGCATATCATCCTCAAATGGACGGGCAGTCGGAGAGGACTATTCAAACTCTTAAATATCTATTAAGACTCTGTGTCCTTGATTTCAAGGAAAGTTGGGATAAGTTCTTACCATTGGTGGAGTTTTCCTACAACAACAGCTATCAAGCAAGTATTGGCATGGCTCCATTCGAAGCGTTGTATGGAAGAAAGTGTCGTTTTCCAGTATGCTGGGATGAGGTGGGTGAAGCAACGTTGTTGTGACCGGAGTTGGTATGTATGACTACGAAAAAGATTCAAACGATCTGGTAACGTATAAAAACCTCACAAGATCGACAAAAGAGTTATGATGATCTTCATCGAAAGAACGTGGAATTCAATATTGGAGATCATGTATTGTTACGTGTTACTCCATGGAAATGAATTACAAGATTTGGAAAGAGAGAAAAGCTCAATCCTCGATTCATTGACCCATTTTTAATCCTCGATCGAGTAGGAACTGTGGCTTATAGACTCACTTTACCGCCAAGTATATCTCGTGTTCATAACGTTTTTCACATATCAATGTTACGTAAATATGTGAAAGACCCGCACCACATTATTGAGTTAGAACTGGACGAAGTAGCGGAAGATTTAACGTATGAAGAGGTTCCTGTTAAAATCTTGGATAAGAAGGATCAAGTTCTATGCTCCAAGGTTATACCTCAAGTCAAAGTTTTGTGGAGGAACCACGATGTTGAGGAAATGACCTGAGAGTTAGAATCTGAAATGAAATCAAGGTATCCTTACCTCTTCAACATACCAGGTACGTACCCTAATTTTGAGGGCAAAATTTCATAAGAAGGGGAGGTTGTAAGACCCTAAATTTTTTTTATAAAGATGAGTTTTCTATAAATATCATTTTTAAATATTATGGAATGAATTTGATATAATGTTATAGTTGTGGGTAATATTTATAAATTTTGCAAAGTACGCATGTTGGTGTATAATATTCGATTGGTTGGGGAATATTCGTTTGAATAGGGAATATTCGTACGACGGCACAATCATTGGTGGACCCCACAACGGAATTATTGTCGGATTGAGAAAATGACAAAAATATTTTATGAAAATAACGGCGGAAGTTTTACCGTTAATACTGTTGAACTACTCGGTAGTAAAAGTACAATAATACGCGTGGTTGCATAGTAGCACGCGGTATTGATTATTGATTCTTATGTGATAAGTCACTCAGTTTTATTTTATTAGTATTATTAATGTAATAAAACAGAAAAGCTTTTTATATAAAACAGAATACTTTTATAAAGTTATTCTATAAATAGAATATATTATATTTTATTATGCATAGTGTTTGCAGTGTCTGCATAGTATTTTGCATAGTAAAATCTTTTTATATAAAACAAAATACTTTTATAAAGTTATTCGTTTTATTAGATTATAAATAGAATATATTATATTTTATTTAAAAGATTTTGCTTTAAATATGGATCGTCCGATTAAAAGTAAATCAATCTAGACCATTCATGAATTAGTTACTATGCAGTCCATTCTTCTATAAATAGAAGCTCATTCCTTCATTATTTCTTACGAATTCACTGAAACTCTAGAGAGAGAAATTATAGAGAGAAAGAAGAAAACTCCTATATCCAGTACTCTTCTTCTTAAGGTAAAGGGTAGTATTTCTTTTGTATTCATGAAGAGAACTTTTGTTATTCTATTATTTATTATTCTGTTGGAATAACCTGCATACGCGGGCTACCCTATACTTAGTGAAATTCTTCTGTTATTCCATTCTCTATTATTCTGTTGGAATATCACGTCTGTGCATTTTACGCCGAACCTGGTTCCGTCTTTATTATTCTGTCAGAATATCCTGTCTGTGCGTTTACGTCGGACCTGATTCCATTATTTATTATTCTGTCGAAATATCCTGTCTGTGCGTTTACACCGGACCTGGTTCCATTATTTATTATTCTGTCGGAATATCCTGTCGGTGCGTTTACGCATGACCTGGTTCCGTTATTTATTATTTTGTTAGAATAACCTGTCTGTGCGGTCTATCGCATGTCTGGTGATTTTTTTTGTTATTTCATTCTTTATTATACTCAGTTAGTTAATGTTTTGGCTTTTATACTCCATGAAATTAGTGGAATATCCTTGATATTTGCGCTTCATCCAGTATATTTTCATGGAAATATTTTTCTGAGCATTCTTGAAATTTTACTCTACAAAGCAGTATTATGTTGACAATTTGGACGTTATTGGTTCCTGGATAAATTAATTCTTGAACTTGTTTTATTGAATTCTTATATCATTGTCATTATCCTCATGTTTATATTTTGTTGAAAGTCATCTGTGGTATGTAGTGCATAGATGGACTTGGTATGATTATAACCAGGGATTATTCGGTGTAATCATGATCGTAATGTTACGAATGATGTGGTAAAAGTCCTCTTTGGGCCGTAGTGCATTGATGGACAGTTGTTGGCATGATCATGACCATTGATGGATACACAAATATCCTGGACCTGTAGTGCATAGATAATTTGTGGTCGTGATACTAATGAATATCCTTGGCCGTAGTGCCGGGATGATGTGGATTATTTATTGAGCTGAGTCTCAGCGATAAAAGCAATGAAAAACTTTTTAAATCATAAAAGATAGTAGATATTATTCTCTACTTGACTCTTTTAATGGATAGCTTGTTCCGCTGCAGTTAAACTTGATGTTTGTTATATTTTATCAGTTTAACACTGTTGAAGGCTAATGATAATTTATTCTGCATTATCTTAGTCATAATATTTCTTACTGGGTTAGTTGAGCTCACCCTTTTGCTTTCATTGTTCTCTTCAGAAAATGAGAACGTAGCGGAGACTAGTCGGGGAACAAAGTGACTGTTCAGATGATAGCATTAGTAGTCCTCACTATTCTATAAAATAGTGTGAAAATAAATGTATTGAGGACTTATTTTGAGTTTGAATCATGTTTAGAGGAAAGTGTTGTATTTAAACTCACAGCTTATGTTTTGTCGTATTTTACACGACAGTTGTATAATTAAATTTTATTTGTATTTTGTACCATGTATTTGACGACTCAGAATATGTGATGTATACCTATTTTGGGGGCGTCACATATATACCTGAAAATATTTAAAATTTAAAAATTATCGAAATATATGAGTCAAAATTAAACAATTGTAAATCCGAAAAATAAGACCCCTTACTTTACCCTGAATTACATAAAAAACAAATGAGAACACATATTTGTATGTAGGGGGAATGATTTAGATTGATATAAGTAAGAATTTAGAGAGATTGTAACAAATAATCAATTTATTTAGGAAAAGATATGGACCTACAATCAAATAAAATTTTCTTAGTACCATTTCAACAAACGGTTCATTTGGTTAATGATTTAAATCATAAATCTGTATTGGTTGCAGTATAATGGGGTGTGTGCTACTGTTGTGAAAGAGAGAGACAGAGAATAAACACCCACTGTAAAAAAAATAAATTTAAAACACCCAAAGTTAAACTGAAGCTGTCGTCGACTTTATAAGAAGACTTATGATGAAATAGATACGAATTTTTAACTGAAGCTATTTGAAAATTTAAGTTAGAGATTTCAAGGTATAACTGATAATAATAGTTGATTCACTTGATAAAAATATTTTCAAATTAAACCACAACTCAGTTGATTCGTAAATTTAAACCAATCTACTGAAATTAAAAAATATCAAGATTAAAAAATTTAAAAAAGAAAAAAGAAAAAAGAAAAAAGAAACTATTTACAACTTACATAATATGAGTACCAATTTGTCCCAACTCTTAATGAAAGATTTAAAAAAAACATCCATAAAGTTCCCATGAAGAACAACCGAGAAGAAAAATTAAATCCATAATCACGCATTAAACTCCATTCAAGTAACATATTTGCGATTTCTTCAAAAAAAATAACCGAGAAGAAAAATTAAATCTATAATCACGCATTAAACCCCATAAAAGTTGAACAAAAAACTAAACTCGTCCAAATTAGAACCTCGATCCACCGAAATGAATTCAATATACAAAACCCGGAGTCACTCAACCTTTAAAAAACCACCACTTTAATCAATAGTTCAACAAACCCATTCAATAAAAAGAAAACGATAAAAAGCAAAGAACAAGATATACTACTTTTGCCTTCTCACAAAGGTGTTTGCTTCTAAATCTTTTCACAATAACAAATTAAAAAAATCTAACTGTACCACTCAGTTTAAAATCCAATTTGAATCTTTTACCACAAACTTTTATGTAAAACATTTAAAAATGTAACTTTTATGTAAAACATTCATCAAAAACAGGGGGGAATAAAACATGGTTTCCAACCACATATAGGTATTGAAGGTACTCATTTTAATAAAGCTTTTAATACTCATATTATTTACACCTCCCCTACAAAAGGCTATTTTATTGAAGGTACTTTGAAGACTGGTGATATAAAAGGCTATTTAAATTTTCAAATTACCCTTTATAAGACCTCAACTCGGAGTTCTTTTTAAGGTTAGGTATTTATAACAATTTTTCGTTACGTCGTGTCTTACTCTGCTTAAACTATAAAGTATTTTTTTTTAAAATATAACCATCCAAAATCTTCCGTTCCCAAGCATCACCAAAATCAAGTCAGTAGTGAGACACATTATGTGGACTGATCTTAACAGTAGTAATAACGGTATATCAGTTCAATTAATAGGTAAGGAAAATATAAGTACTGACCATCATTCAGGGTTAACCTAGTATACTTTTTTATGTATATGGCTTAACCATTGCTTCACAAAAGAAATAATAATCTTGATACTTAAAGTAGTCATTAACACCATGTATACACATAATAATCATTTAATCAAAACAATGTGTATGGCATACAGAAGCAGAGCAGTAAATACCTTCAAGAATGTCACTAACTTCCAAACACCATGTATTCCTTCAAGAATGCCACTAACTTATAAACCTTCATTTTCCTGTACAAAATAATGTTGCCAATAAATACAAATAGCAATCAATTTTGAACTTAAATAAATAAAAAAATAACAAAGAAAAAGAGCAAGGCTTACAGAAGCAGAGCAGTAAAGGGTTTGATTCAAGAAAAACTAATGATATTATCATAACCTAACCAATCTACTGAAATTAAAAAACATCAAGATTAAAAATTTTAAAAAAGAAAAAAGAAACTATTTACAACTTACATAATATGAGTACCAATTTGTCCTAACTCCTAATGAAAGATTTAAGAAAAACATCCAAAAAATTCCCATGAAGAACAAACGAGAAGAAAAATTAAATCCATAATCACGCATTAAATCCCATTCAAGTAACATATTTGCGATTTCTTCAAAAAGAACAACCGAGAAGAAAAATTAAATCCATAATCACGCATTAAACCCCATAAAAGTTGAACAAAAAACCAAACCCATCCAAATTGGAACCTCAATCCACCTAAATAAAGAAAACCACCATTTTAATCAATAGTTCAGCAAACCCATTCAATAAAAAAGTGTTTACTTCTCACAAAGGTGTTTACTTCTAAATCTTTTCACAATAACAAATTAAAAAAATCTAACAGTATAACTCAGTTTAAAATCTAATTTGAACCTTTTACCACAAACTTTTATGTAAAACATTTAAAAATGTAACTTTTATGTAAAACATTCATAAAAACAGGGGGAATAAAATATGGTTTCCAACCACATATGGGTATTGAAGGTACTCATTTAATAAAGCTTTTAATACTCATTTTCTGCACCTCCCCTACAAAAGGCAATTTTATTGAAGGTACTTTGAAGACTGGTGATATAAAAGTCTATTTAAATTTTCAAATTACCCTTTATAAGACTTCAACCCGAAGTTCTTTTTAAGGTTAGGTATTTATAACAATTTTTCGTTACGTCGTGTCTTACTCTACTTAAACTATAAAGTATTTTTTAAAAAATATAACCATCCAAAATCTTCCGTTCCCAAGCATCACCATAATCAAGTCATTTTTTTCTACTTTTTAGTGCTCCAAAGTCAATATAAGTCATCACCAAAATAAGGCCAGGGCAGTCATTAACACCATGTATTCAGGGCTTCATTTTCAGGGCAGGGCTTACAGAAGCAGAGCATTAATATTCAGGCAGTGAAGGAATTCTTTCAAGAATGCCAATAACTTCTAGTTTAGTCCCTTCTAGTTATACAAACTTGTTTACATTCATGGTGAATAGAGAAATTAGATTACACAACTTTGGTTATTCAGTAATCTACAGGGCATTCAACATTAATTTAAGAATTGAGCTAGAACTGTAATGTAGGGTATTGATTATCACTGTTTCTCTCTCTCAATCATCCATAAGTTTGTTAGATATTAGAGGTTGAGTGTTTTGTTGAAAGATTAATTTGGTTTGCAAAAGTTAATGGGTGGATTTTAGCAGATTAACTAACGAATCGAACCTATTACCGACAAGTATGCTCATTGAACTTTTCTTGTAATGTACTACTCAAACATCAAACATGTAATGGTATTTAGTGAAGAAACAGAATCAAACATCAATTAATTAGTGAATTACATGTAATGGTATTTCTCTCAACCATTTCATCAAACACACATTATGCATAATCCATTCCACTAAAAATTGCATAAGTCGATGAATTTATTACCTGGGAAGGCGTCAATTTGAATACCAAATTAGGCTAAGAACCCATGGACTGACAAATCATTAAATCTTCAGAAATCTTGAAATGCTCCATGTCCGGTAGCTTGGGAACTGAGAAATATTTTTCCAAAATGCAAAGTTTGTACATTCTTAAGGCTTGCCAATAAATACAAATAGCAATCAAAATAAAGAAAAAAGTGTCATCCCTAAATGAGGAAAACTATTTTCCAATAAATTTTTCCTTTGGCCAAAATGAAAAAGACATGGAAAAGTTATTTCCAAAATCACATTTGTTAATAACAGAATCATAAGCTTACTAAGTTGATTTAGCAATCACAATGATAACACTTTCCTAAGAAAATCAAATTCTCCTCCTTAGCTGGAGTTATAAACATCTAGGACAAAAATACAAAATTTGATCAAGCGTGTATACAAACTATTAAACTACTTAATCATCATAAAAAAAAATAAAGGGAAATAAATCAAAGCAATTAGAGACTTTTAAACTACTTACAACACATGGACCATGTATACAAACAATAAACAAATTAAACATCTCTCATTACCTTTTGATAATTATTCTTGCAAAGGGATGAAAGATGTTCAAGAGAGCTATTGGATAAACTCACGGCTTCCTCTCATGCGACGCCGTCGTTATCGCACCGGCGAATTGTTGCTACGTCGCTGGGAGAGTAGGAGAGAGAGAGAGAGATAATTGCGACCGTTGCTACATCTCACAAAGGTGTTTACTTCGTTCTCTCTCTTCAACTTCTTCTTCTGCTTCGCGTTTCTCTCTGCGTGTTTTATTTGTCCGTGAATCCAATTTGATTCTAGGTACTTTCTCTATGCTCTGGCTCGTACATTAGGGGCTGGGTATGAGATTTAAGATTGGGTATAAGAGATTTGGGGCTAAAATTAGGGCTGAGTATTGGGTATAAGAGATTTAGGGGAGTTTTGAGGGATCGAGTTGTTTGGGGGAATGAGAGAGCTTTGTGTGTGGTAGAACAGTGAGAGAGAGATAGAGGGTTTGAAATTTGAATACGTGAGAGAGAGAGAGCTGCTGACGTGAACTTGGATGGGACACTTATGTATTTTCTCTCTCTATTCTGTTTTATATTATAGATATTCTAGGTTTTATAATTCCACTTTCATTTGGGATGACAAATATTGTAGGCTTGACACAAAGGAAAGATGGGAGAGGAAATCCAACATGTAACCTATATCTCCTCTTAAGTGGTAGTAATGCAGTTTTAATTGGCAGTCACTTTTAGGGCACACTGAAACTCACTTCTAAGGACTTTTTAGTCATCAAACTCTGAAGGACTAAAGTTTCAAGCTTCAGTGGGTACTTTTTCTCAAACTGTACAAATTAAATCAAGAATACTAATAACCTAGAACACAAATCAAATAAGTAAACATTGGATGTATTTGCAGACACATTATCAAAAAGATGCACAGTAATATTTACCCCATATCATCAGCTAGAATGCATCCATATATATTCACAACACTACATATACCTGAAATGCATGTGAATATAAAGTTAAATTACAGATTCTCAGTATGTGAATAAAGGCACTATCAAGCATAAAAATACCCAAAACACTACATCAGATAACAGGACCGACTTAACTGTCATTCATTGTTCAAACTGCAATAAATCTTTTAAACATAAAGGTACCCAAAACACTACATCATTCATTGTTAACTTTTATTCATAGTTCAAACTGTAATAAATCCTTCACTTGAAAAATGAAGAAGAATATAAACAAGATGCAGTAACTAAGCGTCACTATTTGGGCTTATAATACAGTTTTTGAAATCATAAGCAAAAAATGGTCTGCGAACCAAATCCATTCACTCATTTTACTTGGAAAAAAGCAATACTTCAATTATGACTTATATATATATCATATATATTGGGTCGTCAACGACGACGAAGAGACAAGGATTATGATGATGTGGGTTTCTTGAAATCGACTTCGAAGACTAATCAAATATTTAGCTCTAAAACCCCAAGAAAAATTAGCTCTCTATCCTTTATTTATAAACACAAACCCAGCAAAAATTCTCAAACAATATTAGTATTGCATGGAGGTTTAGATTTTAAGCCATTGATAGTAAATATTCAAGGAGTTGCAGGTGCAACAGAGGAGAGAGTTATAGAAGCAAATCTAAAATATGAGAAAACAATAAGCAAGGAAAATTTGTACCTTTTTTCTGATTGCATTGTTGTGGGTTCATAGTTCATATCCCTGCTAGATTTTTGAGTGAGAGGAAAGAAAGAGTGAGGGAGTTGGACTGTTGTTTAGTTGATGGTTCTTGTTGTTTTATTGTTTGGTATCTCACTGAGTATTGCCACCAAATTTTCACCTTCTAAGTTCTGTTTTTCACTTATTTAGTTTTTTTTTGATGAACTTGAAAAATTAAAATTGTTTCTAGATGGGAAGAGAATTCCATGGTAATTTTTTGCTAAGTTTATTAGACAAATTTGTACTACAATTTGCTAAGTTTCTTAGACCAATTTCTAAGTTTACTATCCCAGAGCAGGATTTGGGTTTGATTGTGGTTATTTGACATTGGGGGTTACCAGAAATGATTCATGCATAATGATGGATCTATAGGTATATTTATAGGAAAAAGAAAATAAAAGATAATGTATATGCTAAGAGGGTCTTAGTTTTTAAATCTTCCTATGTGAGTGATGGTTTTGCTCCATAGCAGGGGATCAGGCTTTTGATTGTAGTATGGGAGTTAAAGAATTATAGACAACCCTCCAGCCTCAATCATATAAGAGAACACCTTTTTCTATTTTTTTTGTACATTAATATTGCAGTAATTGGTTTGATAAACTTATCTCTCATTTCTGACATGTATGAATTTAAAGTTCTTGACATTAGACGACCAAAATTAATACATGTGGTTGATGTGTTGTTTATGTCCTCCTTTGCATTTCATAAAGGTGAAACAATTGAATACTTTTGCCCAAGTTCAAATCTTGAGTAACAATAAGCAATACATAAATCTAAATCGGTTCATGTAAAATTCATAACGCAATACTACTTGGACATTCGCTCCAACCATAGAAAATCTAAACCTACATCATCATTCCAAAATCTAAACCTCCATCGTCATATCAAAACCTAGCAGAAAATCAATATTGAACCCTCTCTTCTTTAAATACCCACTGAAAACTGTAGCTTAATCTAAACCCACCAGAAATTCTCAAATGTTATTCTATATACCAAAAGACTTTAAAATTAAGACTATTCCGAACAGAAATACCTCAAAATTAAAACTTTAAAAGTTTTGTATAATAATCAAAAGGAAAAATAAAAGGCTACCTTGGGGGACTTAGGCAGAAAGATAGAGGCTAAAATAGCTAAAGATGAAGCAGATGCAGTAACTAAGCGTCTCTATTTGGGCTCATAATACAACTATGAGTTTTTGAAATCATAAGCACAAAATGGTCTGCGAACCAAATCCATTCACCCATTTTAATTGAAAAAAAAGCAATACCTCAATTATGACTTATATTTATATCATATATATTGGGTCGTCAAGGACGACAGACAGACAAGGATTATGATGATGTGAGTTTCTTGAAATTGACTTCGAAGACTAATCAAATATTTAGCTCTAAAACCCCAAAAAATAAAAACCATAGATTAGCACTCTATCCTTTATTTATAAACACAAACCCAGCAGAAATTCTCAAGCAGCATACTTCATTTAGTCTACATAAAATCTACATATATTAAATACTTTAATTCCAGTGCTGCAAGTACTAATTCACATTGAATTCATGTGTTTAACATTAAACATGTTAGTCATAAGTCCCAACACAGCTTAGAGCAAAGCTGCTTAGCATTTACAACAACTACCATACAAAATTAGTAAAGTATTCTATTCAAAAAGCAACAAATTCATCCTTCTCCGAGATGATCCATTGTCCATCAAAATCTTCATCAAATGACTCATAAAAAATCTACAAAAACATTCCACACATTTATTAGATCCACACAGACACACGTGTATATAAACACAAAATAGAAACTAATACATACCGTATCAGCTGAAGCGGAGAGCTGAAAAGCAAAACCAACGATCGATCCGAGAGAAGAAGTAATCCATATACAGAGTACGTGTTAGTCTGAGTGCATATATAGTCTAGGTAATTGGGTATGATATTTAGGATTGGGTATGAGAGAATTGGGGCTGGAATTAGGGCTGGGTATGAGAGATAAGAGATTTAGGGGAGTTGAGAGGGCTAGGTATGAGAGATAAGCTCTGAGACAGAGATGGAGGGTTTGAAATTTGAATACGGAGGAAGAGATAGAGCTGCTGACGTGGAGATTGGATGGGACACTTATCTATTTTCTCTATCTGCTCTGTTTTTATATATATATATATATATATATATATATATATATATATATGTGTGTGTGTGTGTGTGTGTGTGTGTGTGTGTGTGTGATAAGGTTTAAGTATTTGGAGCCAATCAAGTCCCTGGATACAGCTCACTCCAATCAACCTAACATAACATAATATAGCCAGCCATCAAATTAACATAAATTTTCTTTCTAATCAATCATAGTCATTACTCATTAGGAGCCACATGAAAGTGAGGGGAATTAAATATTCGGATGAATTCAATTCGATACATCAGAAAGGAAAGAACCAATAAAAAATAAATTTAAAAGTTTCTCTACATAAATAGTTGTCAAGTAATAGACTTAATTCAAAGTTCAAAGCATTTTTTAAGCAAGTGTAATTAAATAGAATATTAGATATAAATATTGTAGCGTTTGGTTTTATAATTCCACTTTCATTTGGGATGACAAATATTGTAGGCTTGACACAAAAGAAACCTGTAGCTTTAATTGGTAGTAATGTAGCTTTAATTGGCAGTCACTTTTCGGGCACACTGAAACTCACTTCTAAGGACTTTTTAGTCAGGACTAAAGTTTCAAGCTTCCGTGGGCACTTTTTCTCAAACTGTACAAATTAAACCAAGAATACTAATAACATAGAACACAAATCAAATAAGTAACACAATGTATTTGCATACACATTGTCAAAAAGATACACAATAATATTTACCCCATATCATCAGCCAGAGGCCCAGGATGCATCCATATATATTCGTAGCACTACATAAACCTGAAATGCATTCAAAAAGTTAAATTGCAGTTATTTATAAACAACATAGTATAAGATTAAAGGAGAAAATATATATTTGAAATTCCAGCCATCACTATATCTCGAAGAAGTAACTAAAGACTTACAATCAGACATAACAATTATCATAATTCACCATACCACCACAATAATTAATACATGCTCAATCATTAACACAAATCCAACCACCAAAACATCAAGCTAGTCGCAACAAATTTCAAGAAATTTCGACAGAATTTTCTTTAAAAATACATATCCAAACCACCAAAACAATCATCATGTTTAAAACTTAGAAGTACCCTATTAAAATTCTAGCGGAAGTGTTGGATTTTTATTGTCCCCAAGTTTGGACGAAAATCAATTTGATACTCAAAGTTTAAAAATCTTCAATCAATACCTCTAAGTATTTTAAAACAACAAATGTGTTCTTTTTTAGTCTGACCCACCAATTATTCTTTACTTTGTTCATTTGTCCCAACATTTATCCTAATTAGAAGTATCAAATTAGTTTTAAAATAAGAAGGTGCTTCATAGGTTTGAAGCTCTAACTACTTCAAATATATCATCTTAGAGAATTAACCCTTGAATATGAAGTAAATATATCATAGAATACTTGATTCCAATCTTTGGTTTTCGGAGTTTTGAGTATATCATGTACCTCAAGCTTACTTCCAGCAGAATGGAAAGGAGAAGAGCAAAAAAGAAAAGCTTTAGAGTTGAGCACTTGAGCTGAAGAATCGAAGAGAACTTAGCAGTCAAATCTATTAATTTCTCTCCTGCTGTGATGTAATAATGGTTTTATTAGATCATTTATGTATATTTGTTGGACTTGGCCACTTTGCTATCATTGCGTCATACCTAGACGAACCTCAATAAATACACCAAAGCTTTATGAAACAACACGTGTACAGCAGGACACTTTCTTTACTTTTTTCTCCTTTTGAATATAGTAGGAATAACTGATGTTTTTGTCCCAGAATAGTTATTACCTACCTATTTTTCAATATCCCAGATTTTCATTTCCAAAGTTATTTAGATTTCCAGATTACACCCTATCACAAGATTTTCATTTTCAATATCCATAATAGTTATTACTTTAAAACATTTAATACCAAATACCAAATCTATTCAGAACAGAGTAGAAAAAAAGGTTTTATTCAAAATACAAAATCCAGAGTTTAGAAAAAGGAAATAGCAAAAACCTATACCAACCATTTCAGGGATAAATATAAAAACCTATACCAATTAAAAACAAATGCACCTAAGTAACATGTTGACCAAAATAACAACGTACAATACTATTACAATTAGATGAATGAAATCCAATTTTACCCTGAAATACTCTTAAAATAATAATATAACTAATATCCATCAACATCCCAACTTTCTTTTTATTCTATCCTGCTTCCTGCATAATCATACACTGTTTAGTGAAGCGTGCATAAGTATTATTGTTTCAGTGGTCTCACTAATAAACTAAAATGTGTATGATGGATGGAACTACATCGTCCTGCCAACTTTTAAACAAAATCTTTTTTTCAAAACTGCTATAAAATATTCTTATAGGATTATCATTTTTGTAGCAAAACCTATTAGACTTTAGACCCACGGTTTGAAATCTGAATGTGCAAGGTATTTATGTAAATCAAAGCAAACAACATACCACTGGAGTATACGCGACAATTGAAGCATACTCCCAAATGCGACCTCCAAGGAAAGGAGCAAAGAACGCATAGAATGCCACAACCAGCAGGCAAAATACCGTTATCGCAACAACCTATCCAATGTGAAATAAAAAAATCAGATCTTCTAAATTTTAAATTAACAAAAATGAGTCATTAAGGTTGCTAAGTGGATTTTCTACCAATGGGAGCATGACACACTTGTCCTTGTGTGTAAGATTTCTACTTATGGAACATGATTAGCTTAATATTCTTGCCTTAAAAAGGCTAATGTGGCCAGCCCTATATATGTCCACTAACTCTTTCATTTAGCTTTTATTTTAATGCATAAATTAGATAAATCAAAGGTCTAAAATACCCTTAATCAAGTGGGCTAAGTTTAGGCTTGCATTTTATTTCTTTTGGGCTTCCTCCTTAATTGTTTTGGGCTATGTAATAAACATAGTCTAACAATTTTAATATATGTTACCCAAATTTAATTATTTAGGGTTTCCATTCCTAACCTTATGAAATTTAATTACCTATACATGTGACTTTAGCTTATAACATAATTAGGTTCACAAGAATTAGGTTTAAAATTATTAGTCACTTGAAATAATAAGATTATCCACTTAAGTTAGTATACAATTTAAATACTAACATTTCCTTATTACCATAACCCTTAGGTTATTTAATTGTCTAACCTAATATATAATTAGGTTACAAAGCTTCCATTCTTAATGAAATCTATAAATGTATATATCCATAACTATATTATATATGTTTATTGATCCATGCACCACTTCACATATGTTGTCACATATTAAATCACTATATAGCACAAAGTTTTAAATATCAATAATGTACATACATATATAGTGACTTAAAATTCACGGTTATTACAGTTGTATTGTAGATGCCAACTCCTAAACTTATAAGGAAGAAGAAGTTCTGACAAACAACAGTCCAAGGATGCACTCCACCTGCTACACTACCAACCCAGATAAATACAAGGAAAAGGCAAGCAAGTCAACAAACTTCACAGAATTCAACTAGTAGGCCATTCAAGGCACCAAGGAAAAAGGGTGGAACCCCTACTAAATAGTTGCATTTAAGTTATTTTATAGCCCACTAGTAGTTCATTAATGGTACTTTAGTAAGTATTTGGTATAGCTCTGTTTTGGTATAGGTATCTTAACTTTTGTAATCTTTTGGTATAGCTTCTGTTTTGGTGTACCTTGACTTCTGGAATATGGGGAATATTTTTGGGGCTTAAATGTGTATACTTTTGATATTATTAGGGCCTACTTAATATGGCAAGAAATACAGGGATTGTGTGAATTGTATTGATACTAGTTGAAGTTATGTTATAACAAGAATGATTTTCTTTTTGGGGCTACTAATTTAAGTTTCATACATTTTTTTATTGTTGGTTGACATTTATTGTTGCTTGTGTAATGGTTGTTAGGATTTCATTGTACTTTCTTTCTGCATCTGCATTTACTTATTATTGTTTGACAAGGATGCATTTATCCCATACTGGCTGCAAATGCAAGTTTTTGTTTTGTGAATGATAACTGATTGCATTAATACAGGAGGACATTTATATTATAACAAGGATGTTTTGGGTTTGAGCATGATAAATGGAATATCTCTATTTTTTGCCATTCTGTTTTCACTGGTATATACATAACTCACAAAGTCCAACAATAACTGGTACATGCTCTGTTTTGGGTTTGGGAATGATAAATGACACTGCTTTGTGAATGATAAATGGTACTATGTTGTCTTACATCATTCTTAACTCACAAATACTAGCACTAAAGACACAAAACAACCATTAGTCAATTAAAATCAAATTACTCTGCTGCCACCATTAACTCAAAAATAACAACAATAACACAACAAGAGAAATGCTCTGCTGCTTCATTTCCTTTAATCCATAAATACAACAACCATACATGAATTACAATCATCCACTCATATGCCACTCTTAACTCACAACACAAATAACAAAACAAAAAGAGTTTCCCCGATGTTGTTTTACACTACTATTACTAAAACATACATAAAAATTAACCATGAACAAATTAAAATGATCCACATTTTCTTGAGTTTTCCAGCTGATTGGATATTTTCCATAATCATCTCTTTTACCACTTTTAACTCACTTCCATCTTCAATCAAGCTATGTCTTTGTACTTCTTCATTAGCAGTTATAAGCTCATCCCTCATTTTTTTGATAACTTCCCTTGATCTTTCAGTGAATGGAGGATCACACCACTTAAAAAATCTACAATACCTATTTTTATCCTTGTCAACAAAACAATAAAACAAAAATTTATGTGGGAAAATTAGCTCAAACAAATGAATCTGGTGAGGGAAAATTAGCTACAATCAAGAGGGAAAATATCTTGCTCATTGACTTACCTTGTATCTGCAGCCAACGAATCTTCTACCTGGATCTAGGGTTCCTTCTTTCCAAGCTTCCCACATGGGTGCAACGATTCAACAACGACAAACGATTGGAGAAGAAAATGTGAACCCGCGTTCAGAATCTGAAGATTTACTCACCGATTTCCTTTTGTAAGAAGTGTCTACTCCACTTGAGGTAGTCATATCAACAAACGCATCAACGGATTGTTAGTAGCAATTGAGTTTTTGTTCGACTGACTGCAACGACCACCATGAACCCTTAATTTTGCCCCCTTCTGAGTTTTCTTCGTTATTTATCAGAAATCATTTGTTGGGATGGATCGGATCTTTATTAGGTGGATCGGATCTTAGTTTTCCATGGGTGGACAATAGCTTAGGTGTTAAAATAAATTACAGGTAGGCTCCAGCTAAGATTAAATGGGACCCTTTGTTTTACACGTCAGTTTCCCGTCCAATTAATTAACGTCTGTTACAAAAATTTAAATTTTTGTTAGTAAAATGTAGTTTAGTGAGTTGACTGTAAGAAAAAAAAGTTCAATGACCCAGTTGTAAGTTGACGTATAGTACAGTGACTTAGAAAAAATTTAACCCGTACTAAATATAAAAAACACAAGCACCTTTAACTCAAAAAAGAAAAAGAAAAAGAAAAAGAAAAAGTAAGCCTCTAGAGAATATAAGGCTATCAATTTTGAGTTAGATATGAAGTCTTTCAGTTCAGCCGCAAATCAAGTTTATTGTAGTGATTCATGTGTTGAGATGGGTGAAGGCATTTACCGGAGATGGAGGAAACCTGAGGCCAGTGAGATAGAGTACTAAACTTCCAAGGGACGTAGTTTAAGTCCCACACCGAGTAAATGCGATAACGAAGCATGCAAAAACGAGGTACAAAATGAGAAGCCAGCATAATTTTAAAATATATCTTTCTCGGCTTTTTAGTTAAGATCAAGTGTAGTATTTGTTTTTATCAATTTAATATTTGATATGTGAGTCATTGATTTACAAGATATTAAATTTATTTTTTGAGGGATAGAATCCATCACGATAGTTTGCTATTGGGGCTCTTAAGCGTTTCCTTGGCCTGGCTTTGCACTATAGCCTTAGCCTGGTGTATCCCACCAAATTTAGTTTCAAATATAATAGTTGTTTGTTGCATCAGCCTGCCTATATGGTAAGCAAGATAAAAGGATAAAATAATAACGTTTTGCTTTTCCAATCGGGAAATAGTGAAAATATTTTTGCACAACTGTATACTTTCTGTTTGATTCCTGCTATGATTAAAACTTAAGGTTCAGCAATCCCCTTACTCCACTTTGTTGTCCTCAACTACATTGTAAAAATCCAACCTATTCTAAATTACAAACTAGATTCCAAATAAGTAAATCATAGGTTATTATTGTCATTATATTTATTATTTTTCCTTCACAGGAATAAATGTTGGAAGTAAAAATATACAAGTGAGCCTCATTTCATAACATATCTCCTTCATCCTAAAATTCTAAATTGATATAAATTCATTCAAGTTTTAATAGTAACAAATATGATAACTAGTACTGTTTTTAGTTGTTTATAATAGTTATAGTTATTTGTACTAAATTAAATAAATTCATGTCAATATCCCTTGTTGGCATGCAAATTGACTTCAAAAAGTTAAAATAGATCTCTAATTTTGGAACGAAGATAGTGCTTTTTTAATAAGTTACTATAATATTTTGGAACTAAGGGAGTATTATTAATATGCCTAAAAAGATATAATATAAAAACCTGACAGTGTGAATGTTAAATGTCAACATTACTGAATCAACTCACTCATTCAGTAACATAAACAATAGATGTGCATTTGATATCGAAGCCGGATTCAGGCAATAAGCAAAACTCTTGCCCATTTATAATGAGAAACCCTCTACTTTGGTGATTTATGAAGAGAGGATGTTGTAGATACATACATTAGAATATTACAACCAGAATATATAATGCCAACCAGCAGTGTCATTCTTTTAGTCTTTGATAGCTGATCCATTCTTAGATTATTAAAATTACATTCAAAACAAAGTTCCACATCAATAAACTGCACTCCAATTTTTCTCATTATATACTACCCGGTACCAACGTTATGCTGTTCCTTCGTGGACATCTGATAAAATTGGAACGATACAGAGAAGATTAGCATGGCTCCTGCGCAAGGATGACATGCACAAATCGAGAAATTGTCCAATTTTTTTTGCACTTTCTTCCCAACAATCCAAGGATCTCCTGTCTTAAGTGTGTGATGATAGTCATTCTTCAGTCTTTTGAGATATGAGTTACTCGGGAGTGGTTTTTATAATCTCTCTCTCTGCGTGTCAACACTGTATTGGCCAATTGACTAATTTACCATGAAGTTACCGAATCCGAGTTACTCTCAGCTCTTTCATAAGTTTGTAGGTACTCAACAGTGAATGCACATTGAGTTAGCATTTGCTCTCCAAGCTTTGGGTAAATGCATGTTATGCGGAACTATTGGCTCTAAACTCTTTATAACCTCGTATGTGACTTAAAAATAATCACTTTTATGAGTTACATTTGAAATGGTATGCGAGTTAATGCTACGGTGACAAAAGATTTTAAAAAAGTAGATACAAAATAATGTGTTGAATTATAATTAGTGGATGTTCCATCATATATGAATAGGTTCAATGGTTATAACCAATAACTATCACCCACATCATTTTATATCTCGTTTTTGTTTCCAATCATTTGTCACCAAAGCATTACTAAAATTTTATGCTTCTTTCACTCAAATTTTCATTGCATTAACAATTAACACTGCGTTTATAGCATATATTATATTTGTTGAATTGATGAGGGGAAGAGGGGAAATCTTACAAATTCTACTATTTGTTGAATTGATGAGTGATGGGTTATTGATCTTACTTTACCCCGTGAAGGTGAGGAAATTAGGAAAATAAACCCCTGGCTATTTATAAGTCTTTATAATTGTAGAAACAAAATCGGAAAATAAATACTTCTAAATATTTTAGAACAATTTTATTCCCTTTTTGCATCTCCGGCCAATTTTTTTTGCCGGAGGACACAAAAGTAATTTCGCATAAGAAAACGCAAGTGACACATGTCAATTTTATTGGACTTCAACGTTTTTACAATGTTTCGACTCCCTTTATATACAAAAGAATAATTATATAACATTTTTATACAAATTTGAACATGTGATTTGAGAAAATACTTTATTTTGTTCTTATTATAAAATGATGTTATTTTAATTACTATGTGAAATTAAAATTAATACAATTAACAAGAACATTGACATTAATAATTTATTAATATATATGAAACAATATTATTGAAAAAATTATAGTACAATTAACAAGAACATTAACATTTAGTATAATTTATTAATATATACAAAACAATATTACCAAAAAAAAATATGTTAGAACTAAATTCTATCAAAAATTAAATAATATGAAAAATGAAAAAATACTTCAAAATAAACGACAAGAACTGAAAAAAGAAACCACTTGGGGAGAAAATGAGTTCGAAATCGACTCAAAAAATTTGAACCAGACTCGGATTAGATACCTAAATTAGTCGAATTCAAATCCATCTTGAAACTCGAACGAGTCAAATCCGAATAGTCTACTCCTCTAAAAAGGAATGATATTACTGTAAATAACTTAACCTGGATACTTTTACAATTTTACAATAGGGAAATAAAGAATACTACACTTTTGAACTATAGCAAGATAAAAACAAGATGCCTAAAAAAAAATATATTCAGCCAACCTCAAGGATTAAACCAAAGCATAGCAAGCAAGCAGGGATTGAGCTTCCACATAAAAAGCTTTAGCGCCAAAGGGGGGATATCCAGATCCAAAAAAGGATGCATCAGGCCATGAACTGTAAAAACCAGAAGCAGCTCAGCTCTGTTTGTGGCAACTACCATCCACCGGAACATAAATAATCACTAGACTCAGCTCCCTTGCACTGCACCCACATAGTTGGATGAAACTTCCTGGAGAAAATAAGGAGTTGGAGCCATGAGCAGTAAAAAAAAAAGTACAGAAGAACTAAGCTGTCCACTCCCTTAAAAGTGAATCCACTCTTTGAATAGGAACAGATGGGTCAGTGCTTTTGATGCACTTGTTTGCAGTAACATCCAAATTCATACCTGTGTCAGTTTTCTTTAACAGGCCCTTCTTTTTTGTTCACACAAAACTGTGGCATCCACTTACCCAAGAAAGAAAAAATGGCACCTAAGCATATGGTACTATTACAAAATAGTAAAAAGATGACACTTAAACAACAAAGTTTTTATAAAAAACGTTGTGGTATTTTAAGGGTATAACGTTTTTTTTTTAAAACTTTATCTATGTTAAAAACAAGGAGGGAGTACAACTCTGGCTAACTGAGGGACGAAAATCCACATGAGGAAAACCCTTCATACACATCTGTTTTACAATCCTCCATCAAAATCTCTGATTCTTCTCACCCTCCACCCCTAAACCTTTGTGGAGACAATTGAGGGTTCGGGTAGTGGAGGAAGAAAGCATGAGTGGGACAATTAGGGCTTTTATTTCTTCCTTTTCGGAGTCTGGAATTGGAGGAGGGGAAGAAGAAGATAGCGGTGCCCACCACCGGGATTTGATGTAGCAATTGACATGTCTACTCTGTGTGTGTTCGAATTGGAAAAGCTCTAGCAATTGACATAACTACTCTGAGAGAGAACTATATTTCTCCTGAGTTTCGTGACCAGATACTTCTTCTGTTTTTGTGTTGTCAAATCAAATCTAACCTAATGTAATATCTAAAACCACAAGGCATGGCTGGTTTGCTGAAAGTTCTGTACATTTTCATTATTAATTCAACAAGATAAATGGAAAAAATATTAATATCCATTCTACTGCTTTTACAACTCGTACACTTCAAATATCCATTTAGTAAAATAAATTGAGTTTTTTTGGGTATCTGTTTTACTGTTTATAATTTTCAGTCTCCATCATAAATTGCAATTGGAGACGACTATTCAATATCTATTTTACAAAACGATGAAGATGTTTTAATGTCCTTTTATGAAAAAAAAGAGTTTAAGCATAAAAAGTTAATCCTCGCCATTTTGATAATAATTAGACAATTTTCATTTAGTTTTGAGTTGTCATAATTGATAAGAAAACATCTTTACTGTTCCGGTATTAAACATATATGCCTGTACCAAGTCAACAGTCCATTATTTTTAGCGTAATATATATTCCTTAATATTCGCAAAATGAGACTCTTTTGGTGGATCAAAGGGATTAAATAATAAAAAAAGACAGATTATGTCGGTTTCTCTTTCCTGAAAAGTTAATTTGACCTCGCACAACATGCATTGGATGTTTCAAATAGGACACAACTAAAGTGCTCCTTCACTCAAACAGTTCACACAACACAGCCAAGTTCAGATGAGAGATGATAATAGTACCTTTAGCAATGACCACAAAAGTAGTCATGTACATTTTTACATGTACTTTGATATATCCATCAGAGTCTCAAAAAAGGCCAATTGATGACTATCTTGAACCCATCAACTCCTCAAGTCTCACCTTTCCACTGCTCATTAAAAAACACAATAAACTAGTAAAATCCAATTTATATAGAAGAATTAAATCAAAACGTAACATCAATTATGCAACTCTTCCCCCCCCTTTTTTTTTATTTAATATATATTTGGCCTTAAAAGAATCAAGTAAGGAATAACTGATACTAATACTAAGTTTCACAGTTCATTCGAGATGAAAAGGTCGATTAATATCTAAAATCAAACTTTTGAAAAATAACATATAAAAATAAATAAAAGCAAACAACTGAGGAACAGAAACTACCTTTGAGGAAATGAGGGAATAAGCTGTTGAACCAATTGAACGAGAACAGAACCACATTCATGCTTGTCACAAGAGTTCTTTTCTCTTGCAACTGCACAAGATATAATACAGAATATCACAATCAGTTTTGAAATATTATAAATGTGAGCTTGTGAGAGAGAAAGCAGACAGAGAGAGAGAAGATGAATGTGGTGGAAGGTTCAGGCCCAAATCATTAGTCCCTTAATTAAACCTACATGGATTCTCTAGGGTAAAAGAACGAAATATAATAAGTATAAACCACAATGAAATGAAATTATAAGTATCTCTCAAGGATATGCATCGTTTCTCCTTTTGATTGGCTATTGGGTTGGAGATGGAAAGGTATCTTTTTTGGGAAGATGTTTGGTTGGGGGATTTCCTTTTGCTTGCTTTTCCTCGATTATATTATCTATCGTCTCCCACAAAGGGTCCGTGGCTAGATTTGTTTTGGCCACCGGGAAGAAGTACTAGGAAATTATATTTCTTTCAAAATCTGAATGATTGTGAAATTATTGAACTATTGATATGTTTGAATTAGTTTGTTCTCTATCCACTTCATTTGATAAGAGACTTTCACCTATTGATTCATTAAGAGTTTTCTCTTTCAAGTCATTTTCTTTTATATTGTTAGCATTAAGCTAATGGAGAAATTTCCTTCTGCCAATAATATTTGAAAGCAAAATCTCCCTCTAAAATAAAAGAAGTTGTGTCTTTATGCCTTGATAGGCTTATAACACTAATGATATGCTTTAACAATGGGGAGCTACAAAGCCTCGTCTCGCGTCTGATGTAAATGTAACCTAGAAAGGATAGCTCTCATTTTATTCTAACTTTTGCCTGGGCACGAAAGTTGTCGAGTTTGTTAGTTGGGTGTTTGGTGATTATTGGGTTTTGTCCAGCGAGTGTTGAGGAGTTGTTTCTTACCAGGTTCCAGAGCTTTGTTTAGAAGAGAGATGGTAAGGTGCTCTGGCAGCGTGGTTTTGTTATTCTCTAGGAAATTGGGCAGATAAGAATGCTCGGAGTTTTATTGATTAGTGTACATGTCCTTTCATCTCCTTTGAACAGGAACATTTTCTAGGCTTCTTTGTGGTCTTCAACAATGGATGCTTTTGTTGGGGATTTGCTGAGAGATTGGAGCAGCTCTTTTCAAAGGACATTGAATTTTTTTTCACTTTTATAATTATGAGGATTTCTTTTTCTTATCCTCGGCTTATCCTTTTGTAATCTCTTTTCTCTAGTATATTCATTTTCCCTATCAAAAATAAAAGGGAAAAAAAATGCTTGCCTGCTCCTAATTCCAAATTATGTGTTCCTACTTCCTAATATAAAATTATGACATATTCTTGAAAATTTGATTGTTTTGGGGCTTATTTTGAGACTTTTTGCCCTTTGCTCTCAAAAGCATACAGACATGTCAACAGTAGTTATATGTATTCCAAAATCCAAATAGCATCATCACCATTCGGCCATAGCAAGTAATGAGAACTATACGAAAGAAGAATATGAAGAAATGATCAAGAGAATGTGGTAAATAATCTAGCAAGAAAAATAAATACCAAAATATTTTCAAGTTTATCTAACAAAATTTGGAGATCCAAAGAGATGGTGTCGTAAAATACCTTGAAACTTTTTCGGATTTGGTTCATTGCTTTTGAGATATGCTAATTCATCCACATCTAACTCCACGCCTTCTATTTGCATAAACTCATCCAACATACGACCTATGAGACGATAAGCAACCAAGCTTGTCTCATCACTAGCTTCTTGAATGACAAGGTATGGATTTCTTCTATCCTTGCTTTGTTTATCATTTACAAAGTTTGCTTCCCTACATGAAAAGCTAGACGAAACAAAATCTGGGGTGTTTTCTGAATCAATTGTAGGTTCTTGTTTCATGACAGCATTCCCATTTAAAGAAATAGCAGAAGAATAGGTAAGTCTATTTTCTGTCATTTTAAGTGAGCCAGTATCAGTCAGTCCCAAGTTCCTTGAACTTCCAAAATAGTTCTGGTTTCCATCCATACTTTTTGGGGTATTAAAAACTTTTGGTTCCAAACTTGACGAGGAAGGAGCAGAACCACAAAAATTCACTGAATTCATCCCAGTAATTTCAGCAGACTCGAGTTAAACTTTTAACTTTCTACTGGTTGTAAGAACAGGAGAATAACAATCTCCTTTAGTTGTAGAGGGTTGTGGAGTAGAATTAATCGGGTTGGTCTCTCCGATACTTTCCATTTGGTCACATTAATCCTTAGAATTAAACGTGCTATATTCTGGAAGCTCGAGTTGTACGTCATCGTCTTAGGTATCACCATCATCACTTTCTTCTAAATCCTCCATATACAAATCCGCAAAATCATGGTCAAACTCGTGTTCATGAGATAAATCCCACACAATCTGCTTTGTCTAGGCACCGACACTCAATATACATTCCACCTCTTTTTCTATTTCCTTCTTTGAGAAGTATCTAAAGGGAGCACTTCGAGAACATCTATTTATAATAGCTAGAGTTTCCAGTAACCATTCCGGGATACTGTCCATATCACTGCATTCGAGAAGGTATTCAGTCAACAGATTCCTTATTGCCATTCGTAAACTCCTGTTTGTTAATTTAGCATTTGGATCTAGCAAAAGTTGCAAATTATTCAGCTCCGAAAATCTCACCTTCTTATTGAGAAGCCAAATAGCCTTGGCAATCTCATTCTGCAAAACTTCTATTTCTGGTGAAAACTTTCTGAACTCTGTTACATAGGGACAGCCAAGAATTAGCTTTAAGGTTAAGCCTGCAACTGACATTGCTTTAGTTAATGGTTCCTGAAGTTCATCCCCTTCATCGATTTTAGACAACATTTCCATACAACTTTTTCTCAAGCAACCAATTAACACCGCTCTGTAACTGGGGAATGTATCTTCCTTTGCATTGCGCTAAGGGCACGAGTAGGCAAGTCATCAAGTCCATTCAATACCTTAATAACAGCAGCACGATAGGATTTAGATGGAGTCAAGAGTGTCTCACGATTCCAATGAAAATTTTGTGGGTCCTTGAACACTGGAGATAGCTTTTCATATATGTTCTCATTTAGACTTTTACTTTCTTTTGGAAGAAATTCTTTAATGATCTTTTTCATCTTCCACCGGGTTTTCTCAAATTTAATTGAGCCACATGTCAGTATGTCAGCAATGCTGCAAAGGCCTTTATTTGTCATACCATCAAGCAGGGAGTAAAAATCTTCAACACTGTTAGGAAAATTAAAGGCTTGCATATTTTCGCCGAACACATTGTGTGCCCTGTCTTCATCACATCCTCCAACTCCTTTTTCAACAAAAGTCTTGATTGTTTCATAGAATACCTGAAAACAGACAATAAGAATCATTACAACAACGACAATACAAACCAGAATAAGAAGCAATACAAACACAAAATACGTTGCCAGATCAAACATAGTGAAGTTACCAAGTTTGCTGCAGGCTAGCTATTGTCATACATAGTGGAGATGATTTCAGCTAATCATGACCATTTGTCTCATTAACACAACAAAATTCTTCAGTTCAATGAACATTGGGAAACTAATATAACAAACTCAAATTTAATATGAAATATGACAACACAATCATATTCCCAACTCCAACTGAAACTTAAAAGTATCTATAACTATAGTCATTAAAGTTGGAAAAGGAAAAGGGGGTCGGGTGGGGGGATTAATCCTTTAATGATACAATCCTGGTAACGATACTTGTAACTAGTGCAAAATAGAACCATAAAGGAGTAAATAGCACTAATCCAGAATATTGCAGCTAATGGGAACTGGGAAGTATTGCAAGATCATCATACTAAGTAAATATAAAAAAGAATCAAAATGGTATGAGTCGTGGCAATAGGATGAACTAAAAGAGTTCTGCATCATTAACTTCATACTAAGAGCATAAAGAAATTATCAAGTACATGGAAAGTAAAGTAGCAGAGCATGACGAAATGAAAAAATACAAACAAAAATATTGAATAATAAGCTCCTCAGAAACAAGAAATCAACAATTTCACTAGCCACCTCACACATGATATTAGCAAAAAATCAAAACAAGTTTGTAAAGGAGAAGATTAGCATGAGAAGCTCAAAACAAGATTAAAAAAAAATTATAGAACAATCGTAAATCTCAAACTGGGTCATAGAATGTTTGCAACTGATTTACTAGTAAATGAAGAGAAAAATTGATGTTCAGTCAATGTTCTCCACATTGACACACATAGTACAAGTATTTTCCTTTCCTTCTCTGTTTTATACTTTCTTTCCATTTTCTCCTTTGTTTTAGATAATAAGGATAGTCCGCCTACTATGTTTTCTGCAAGCGACGTATTTAAAACAATATAAGGTAAATTTTGTAAGGAATAAAGGATACAAACATCAATATATAGCTTTCATCATAATATCAATTGATATGCCCACAATACTGACCAGAAACTACTTATAACTAAAACAAAATCAAGGAACAAACACTTCAGATGATAAGCAGGATACCTTAACCAATGTTGCCTGAAACGAGGATTATTTTGGTTCGTGGAACAGCTAGGAAACATATGTTACATAGGCTACAGTGGTAGATAGTACAGAATTCCCTTAGAATTTAAATGCAATTAAGCTTATTTTCAGAGAAGATATATAGTTAAATCTAAAAGTTGAGTCTTCAGAAAATTAGTAAGTAAAAACACTTCAAGCATCCAATACTAAGTTAAGAAACTGATATATTGTGCAATTAGAGGTAGAAAACTAAGAAAAGTTGGATTGCCAAATTTCGAGTTCTAGAATGTACAGGTACCAGGTTTGAAAACGGAAGAACTAAAACAATGTTCACTAGGTCAATAAGAGTATGTTCCAACTCTAATATCAACGATACACCGACACAAACAAGAATGCATGCATAATAATAGGTACAAATCCCAGAAAATTACAAGACAAACATATATAGTTCGTTAACAAATAAATCCCCTAACATTTGACATCATATAGCAAAACAGTACCATAATTCCCCTCATAAATCATGCTTTCCGTCCCCTTTTTAGTTAATCAATACTATAGTTTTTCACAAACATAGAAGATTAACTTGAGTTATAGTGCCTTGCCTCTGACAACAATTTCCCCCCACTTAATGTCTCATTAGCACCGTGTTTTACCAAGAAATTTTAAACATTTATAATAGGCTACAATGGTATGCCAATGGTAGCTATATGAATTCTCACGGTATGGAATTCCCTTAGAATCTAAATGCAATTAAGCTTATTTTCAGAGAAGATATTTAGTTAAATCTAAAAGTTGAGTCTTTTGAAAATTAGTAAGTAAAAACACTTCAAGTATCCAATACTAAGTTAGGAAACTGATATATTGTGCAATTAGAGGTAGAAAACTAAGAAAAGTTGGATTGCCAAATTTCGAGTTCTAGAACGTACAGGTACCATGTTTGGAAACGGAAGTACTAAAACGTTGTTCACTAGGTCAATAAGAGTATGTTCCAACTCTAATATCAACGATACACCGACACAAACAAGAATGCATGCATAATAATAGGTACAAACCCCAGAAAATTATAAAAACACATATAATTTGTTAACAAATAAATCACCTAACATTTGACATCATATAGCAAAACAGTACCATAATTCCCCACATAAAATATGTTTTCCATCCCCTTTTGAGTTAACCAATACTATAGTTTTTCACAAACATAGAAGATTAATTTGAGTTATGCTGCCTTGCCTTTGACAACAATTTCCCCCCACTTAATGTCTCATTAGCACTGTGTTTTGCCAAGAAATTTTAAACATTTATAATAGGCTACAGTGGTATGCCAATGGTAGCTATATGAATTCTCACAGTACGAAATTCCCTTGGAATCTAAATGCAATTAAGCTTATATTCAGAGAAGATATATAATTAAATCTAAAAGTTGAGTCTTCTGAAAATTAGCAAGTAAAAACACTTCAAGCATCCAATACTAAGTTAGAAAACTGATATATTGTGCAATTACATGTAGAAAAGCAAGAAAAATTGAATTGCCAAATTTCGAGTTCTAGAATGTACAAGTACTATCTTTGGAAACGGAAGTACTAAAACGATGTTCACTAGGTCAATAAGATTATGTTCCAACTCTAATATCAACGATACATCGGCACAAACAAGAGTGCATGCATAATAATAGGTACAAACCCCAGAAAATTATAAGACAAACACATAGTTTGTCAACAAAAAAATCCTCTAACATTTGACATCATATGGCAAAACAGTACCATAATTCCCCTCATAAAACATGTTTTCCATCCCCTTTCGGGTTAACCAATACTATAGTTTTTCACAAACATAGAAAATTAACTTGAGTTACGGTGCCTTGCCTCTGACAACAATTTCCCCCCACTTAATGTCTCATTAACACTGTGTTTTACCAAGAAATTTTAAACATTTATAATAGGCTACAGTGGTATGCCAATGGTAGCTATATGAATTCTCACAGTACGGAAATCCCTTAGAATCTAAATGCAATTAAGCTTATTTTCAGAGAAGATATATAGTTAAATCTAAAAGTTGAGTCTTCTGAAAATTAGTAAGTAAAAACACTTCAAGCATCCAATACTAAGTTAGGAAACATATATATTAAGGAATTAGAGGTAGAAAACCAAGAAAAGTACGATTGCCAAATTTCGAGTTCTAGAATGTACAAGTACTATCTTTGGAAACGGAAGTACTAAAACGATGTTCACTAGGTCAATAAGATTATGTTCCAACTCTAATATCAACGATACATCGGCACAAACAAGAGTGCATGCATAATAATAGGTACAAACCCCAAAAAATTATAAGACAAACACATATAGTTTGTCAACAAAAAAATCCTCTAACATTTGACATCATATGGCAAAACAGTACCATAATTCCCCTCATAAAACATGTTTTCCATCCCCTTTCGGGTTAACCAATACTATAGTTTTTCACAAACATAGAATATTAACTTGAGTTACGGTACCTTGCCTCTGACAACAATTTCCCCCCACTTAATGTCTCATTAACACTGTGTTTTACCCAGAAATTTTAAACATTTATAATAGGCTACAGTGGTATGCCAATGGTAGCTATATGAATTCTCACAGTACGGAAATCCCTTAGAATCTAAATGCAATTAAGCTTATTTTCAGAGGATATATAGTTAAATCTAAAAGTTGAGTCTTCTGAAAATTAGTAAGTAAAAACACTTCAAGCATCCAATACTAAGTTAGGAAACAGATATATTGTGGAATTAGAGGTAGAAAACTAAGAAAAGTACGATTGCCAAATTTCGAGTTCTAGAATGTACAGGCACCATATTTGGAAACGAAAGTACTAAAATGTTAATCACTAGGTCAATAAGAGCATTTTCCAACTCTAATATCAACGATACACAAATACAAACAAGAGTGCATGCATAATAATAGGTACAAACCCCAGAAAATTATAAGACAAACACATATAGTTCGTTAACAAATAAATCCCCTAACATTTGACATCATATAGCAAAACAGTACCATAATTCCCCTCATAAAACATGTTTTCCATCCACTTTTGAGTTAACCCATACTATAATTTTTTACAAACATAGAAGATTAACTTGAGATATGGTGTCTTGCCTCTCAGAACAATTTCCCCCCACTTAATGTCTCATTAGCACTGTGTTTTACCAAGAAATTTTAAACATTTATAATAGGCTACAGTGGTATGCCAATGGTAGCTATATGAATTCTCACAGTACGGAATTCCCTTAGAATCTAAATGCAATTAAGCTTATTTTCAGAGAAGATATATATTTAAATCTTAAAAGTTGAGTCTTCTGAAAATTAGTAGTAAAAACACTTCAAGCATTCAATACTAAGTTAGGAAACATATATATTGTGGAATTACAGGTAGAAAACCAAGAAAAGTTGGATTGCCAAATTTCGAGTTCTAGAATTTACAGGTACCATGTTTGGAAACAAAAGTACTAAAACGTTGTTCACTAGGTCAATAAGAGTATGTTCCAACTCTAATATCAACGATACACAGACACAAACAAGAGTGTACGCATAATAATAGGTACAAACCCCAGAAAATTATAAGACAGACACATAGTTCGTTAACAAATAAATCCCCTAACATTTGACATCATATAACAAAATAGTACCATAATTCCGCTCATAAAACATGTTTTCCATCCCCTTTCGAGTTAACCAATTCTATAGTTTTTCACAAACATAGATGATTAACTTGAGTTATGGTGCCTTGCCTCTGACAACAATTTCCCCCCACTATAATGTCTCAGTAGCTATATGAATTCTCAGAGTACGGAATTCCCTTAGAATCTAAATGCAATTAAGCTTATTTTCAAAGAAGATATATAGTTAAATCTAAAAGTAAGTAAAAACACTTCAAGCATCCAACACTAAGTTAGGAAACTAATATATTGTGCAATTAGATGTAGAAAAGCAAGAAAAATTGAATTGTCAAATTTTGAGTTCTAGAATGTACAAGTACTATGTTTGGAAACGGAAGTACTAAAACAATGTTCACTAGGTCAATAAGAGTATGTTCCAACTCTAATATCAACGATACATCGGCACAAACAAGAGTGCATGCATAATAATAGGTACAAACCCCAGAAAAGTATAAGACAAACACATATAGTTTGTTAACAAAAAAATCCTCTAACATTTGACATCATATGGAAAAACAGTACCATAATTCCCCTCATAAAACATGTTTTCCATCCCCTTTCGGGTTAACCAATAATATAGTTTTTCACAAACATAGAATATTAACTTGAGTTATGGTGCCCTGCCTCTAACAACCATTTCCCCCCACTTAATGTTCATTAGCACTGTGTTTTACCAAGAAATTTTAAACATTTATAATAGGCTACAGTGGTATGCCAATGGTAGCTATATGAATTCTCATAGTACGGAATTCCCTTAAAATCTAAATGCAATTAAGCTTATTTTCAGAGAAGATATATAGTTAAATCTAAATGTTGAGTCTTCTAAAAATTAGTAAGTAAAAACACTTCAAGCATCCAATACTAAGTTAGGAAACTGATATATTGTGCAATTAGAGGTAGAAAACCAAGAAAAGTTAGATTGCCAAATTTCAAATTCTAGAATGTACAGGTACCATGTTTGGAAACAGAAGTACTAAAACGTTGTTCACTAGGTCAACAAGAGTATGTTCCAATTCTAATATCAACGATACACCAACACAAACAAGAGTCCATGCATAATAATAGGTACAAACCCCAGAAAATTATAAGACAAACACATATAGTTCGTTAACAAATAAATCCCCTAACATTTGACATCATATAGCAAAATAGTACCATAATACCCCTCATAAAACATGTTTTCCATCCCTTTTGAGTTAACCAATACTATAGTTTTTCACAAACATAGAATATTATTAACTTGAGTTATGGTGCCTTGCAGAGGACAACAATTTCCCCCCACTTAATGTCTCATTAGCACTGTGTTTTACCAAGAAATTTTAAACATTTATAATACTTACATCGTCATCCCTAAGCAATGATTCGGGTATAATCCTGCAGGACTAGTTGGAAACAAAAAAACCGGACTTAAAAACAGTTGAAATTAATTCATAACTAAACCAGATAAAGGGGTCTATGAACGAAAGGAAAATAAAATAAAAAATACTCCTACTACAGCAGACAAAAAAAAATTAAGCCATTGAGGAAAAGAGAAGAAATGGAAAAAGAAAGTGTTATATTTTAGCACTAGACAAACTTGGTGAAAGGAATTTTTCAAGCTAAATTTGAGCGAAGTGCTTTGATAATTTTTCATCAATATAATCCCTCAAGCTTATGATCCGAGTACTTTCAATATTATGATCCGAGTCCCATTTATAAAAAAAACAAAATATTGTTCGACAAAACGAGTCCTCTTTTTATTTATGGCAGTAGAAAATGACATACTCAAGTTAAGCATCGTACTTTCACTGCCATGCCACCACTACTAAACTAAAACTCACCGAGGATAAACATGGAAGAAAAATACTAAAACCTTAAAGTTTGCAAATTTAACTTTTTTGTGGAACAAACTACAAAGCAGTATCTTGGCAAAATGCAAAATTCACTAAAATATGACCAATATAAAAAATAAAAAGAAGGTTAACTAAACAAAGTTTTCTAAATGAAAAGGTTAAAAAAATTACATTCACAGACATAAAAGCATACAGTACCTGTTATTTTTAGAATTGGATCCCATCACTTTCTTCTCTTCAGATGAGTATATAGGAAGTCCAACTAGCCACCTGCAAATTAATCAATCAACCAGTACCATTTTCAAATCTATATGCATATTGTTTTCCAACTCCAAAATTGCTGATTATTGTTAGTTAGATATATATACAAGGGAAAAACAAACCTTCGTTTGAGTTTAAGCAGATTCTCTTGATTGGATTTGACATCTTCAGAAACGAAATCCATTTTCTGCCCTAACAGTAAGAAAGATTGGGGCAGGGGTTTTCTTCAGGGTTTTACAGAGGGGTTTCGGTTTGCCGACCAAATTAGACGATTGCGTATCGGTAACTAAGAAGAAGTATTTGAAGTATTACACAATTTTTTCCGACTAAAATACGCTTTGAACCCTAAATTTTACATTGATTTGCATCCCAAACTTCTAAATGTGCCTACTTGTACCCTATTATTTAATTTGTGTAACAAAAAGCACCCTCCAAACTATCAACCGGTCAAAAATGATTGGGAGTTCAAATTGCTCTATTTTTTTAAGGATAAAATAAGTAAACTATTAACAAAAATAACATAATAATATTAAAACTAATAAATAAAAATAAAAATTAATTAAATCTACCACCACTACCCTTCTTTCTCTCCCTCTTTCTCTTCACTCTCATCTTCATCAGCCATGGTTAGTAGCAACATGTTACAGAGCAGCGGTATAGTCAATTGATTGTGACTTCAATTCATTGTTTCATCCCCGATAAAAAAAATTCATCCAAGTCTATTTTAACCATCAATGAGTAAAATCCTAACCCACAACAACCCCAAATTGATCTAAAAATTTCTCACCCAATTAACTAAAAATATCAATAAAATCTAATTTGGGGTTAGATTTTAGGTTTAAAATTATTGTTGTGAAGAAGATGATGAAGAAAAGAAGCAATCTGATGTGAATTTTATTGAGTATGAGATTAGAAATTGGAGTTATAGTTAGAGATCAAAATTAAATGAAGGTTTAAGGTATTTGTGGAAGTTCAATCTATAAAGAACCATCAAGATTCATTTTCTCTATTTGCTTTTCTGGGATGAAAGAGAGGAGGAGATGAATTTTTTTTTTCTATCTCTAATCATGCATATCTATCTAGTCTACTTTTATTGGATGAAAGGGTGAAGGAGATGTAATAGTGATTAAAAAGAAAGGAGATGTACCAATGGTGATGAAGATGAAGAAAAATAAGAGAGAGAAAGTAAAGTGGTTAATATTTGGGTGTTAATTTTAGAAATTAGGGTTGATGAAGAGTAAATGTTTGTTGTGGGTTTGAGGTTAAAATGAAAAAGATGAACAGGAATGAAGAGGGGAAGAGTGATGTTAATTTAATTGTTTTCTATTTTTTATTTTTTTACTTTTAATTTAAATATAAGATTTTTAAAGTATTAATCATAGATTAACCTGAACTTCAAGTCATTTCTAACCGTTTGAGAGTACGAAGGGTGTTTTATGTTATGCAAATTAAACTTTAGGGTGCAAGTGGGCACGTTTAGAACTTCAGGTGCAAACCTCAACATGCCTGTAAATTTTAGGGTTCAAAGTGTATTTTAGTCTTTTTTTTAAATAATTATCACTAATACTTTTCTTTAATTAATAAAACTGATATTTTCATATTATTTTTTGATATTTTCATACATATGACCCACACATATTAACTAATAAAAATTCAACAAATCAACTCATATGGGGTCTTACGCGTAAAAAATATGAAAAATCAATTTCCTAGCAAATAGTTTATGTTAATTAACTGAACCAAATAAACATGGGCACATAATCAACCTGGACTCTGTCACTTAAAAAACAAAGTCAGACGGGAAGACTAATATCAATGACATCATTGCTCAAGTAGAACTTCAAAGAAAGCCAGAGAAGTATACTGGCCTTAATAATTTGCTAAATTTATGATGTTCAAGAATCACGATTGATGACATTCAGGAAAGAACGTTAACAAAGGGGAAGATTAACATCAATCGAAAAAAATAACTTGAAATGCAGCATAAAAAGGTCAAGCATAGAGAAGTAAATGAAGAAGCAAGATTGCACGGCAGCAAGGAAAGTTGTAATCTGAGAGAAGATACGACAACTGATAAGGTGGTCTAGAAAATTTAAAATCGTAAGCAACCACTTTTGGTCAAATTTTAGGTTAAACTCCATACATATGCATGTGTGTGTGTATATGTATCCCCTGAAGCCTAAAACTAGAGAGAGAAATTTCCAATATAATTTCTGTCTTACTCTAGGAAAGATAAATAGACTTTACACCTCGTTATACTTCTAAAAGTGTTGCATCACTAATCCTCTCCTAATAAAGCGTAGTTAACCTTGGTACTTCTTTATTTAGGGAGAAAGAGGTGCCAAACTACTAGAGCAAGACTACATAAGATTATTAGAAGAATTACATGAACAATATTTAGACAATGTTGATCTCCTATTTAACAGTAGAATATTTAGACAATGTGGACAAAACCAAAAAAAATTCAATAACATGTCTAATAATTGTAAAAATACAGTAGGTTCTACATGAATCATGATAGTGTTTATTTTATGGCAAATTAGGAACTCCTATATATCATTCATTCTTTGAACTGGAAATTTAAAACTAATTTTGGAATAAACTAAAAGACCATTTTTTTTGGAAAGGAGAGAGTAATCTTGTAAAATATACTAATAATAGAACTTCTATATACACTACAGTAAGCTAAGAAAGGTAGAACATCTATATACTATAACAGAGCACTCGCACAAACATCAAATTCTAGAAGTGCCGAATAAACCCTAGATTTCGACTATGAAATTCCACTGTTGGTTCTATCAATTTAATGTAATTTTAAATCAAAACCCCCTAATAAACCCTAAATTTCATTTGGTTTAAACAGAAATTACAAAAATAATAAAGCCACCTTGAGAGAGGAGGGAGGGGGGGAGTTTGAGAGAGATTGGGATGGTTGCATCTGATTCCGTTTATATATATACTAGATGTGTCCCGTGCCTCCGGCACTGTATGGACGGTGGGATTTATCCCAAACTTTGAACTGCCCAAATGATTTATTGAGAGAGCGGGAAATTTAAAATCATTTGTATTTTATTAGATATATATATATATATATATATATATATATTATTTTCCTTTTATTTCTGTCTGAGTTTCGATTTTTATGTTAGGTTTTTATCTATTTTATTTATTCTGTTTATTAATGTGAGATTATTGTAAAATATATGATCATAATGTAATTATGATTGTTTATTTGGTGCTTGATTATTAATTTATTGTACCTGTAATACATATTTTTCAAAGAGAGAAATTTAAAAATACATATTTAGCTCTTATGTAATTTGTGAAATATTAAAATTTAAAGGGTTCACCAATTATATTGTTGTGAGAAATTATGGAAAGAAAATGAAAAAAATATGAGGTATGAAATATTTTTTTTTGAATTGAGTATGTGAAATACCATTATTAAAAAGTATAATGTTTGGTGTTATAGGGAGGGAATTATTATTTTCAAGAAAAAAAAAGATATCACTCACATGAAGGTAGGTCCTGGTTAATGTTCATGTGAGAAGAGACTTGAGAAAATATCACTTTCTCTTATAAAAATATCAATTCCCTATATAAATTGTTTTATCGCTTATTTTTAAGAAAAGTGATTATTTTTTTATGGCAAAAATAAATAGGGATAAATAATAATAATCAAATATGGATAGAATTATATGTTGTTGGTTTAACCTATTTATTACTCTCCCCGTCCCTAAAAACATAAACAAAATAAAATTTGCACATATATTATAAAAATAGAATAAAGGGAGTAAATTTTTTCAAAATTTATCCTTAGTGGTTCCACAAAATTATATAAAATATGAGTATTTTTTTTTTAAACTAATGGACCTTACTATCACATATTTACCATTTACTTTATGTACTTTATCTCATCTTTTTAAGGAAAAAATTTGTACATTTAGTCATATTTTTGGGAACCACGGGAGTAAATTTTCGCCAATGAGCAAAACATCAAGTTCATGTTTCTACTTGTTTTTACAAAAATATAAATAAAAAATAAACTTACAAATCTAAAACTGGAGACGTATCTATTTTTTTAGGCTATACTTGTTTGCAAGAATTATACATGGAATAAGAATATTAATCTGAAGTGTCTTGTATGTTTTCAAATTTAAATTTGGGACTATTAGTTTAGGAATTATAAAATGACTTAATAGTTTTCAGATTATAATTATAATCCCGGAATTATAATCCTAGAATTAATAGTTTTGAGATTATAATCTCATGGACTATAATCATGGTATTATAATCTTTGCAAACAAACATAGTCTTAGAGAATTGTTATTTCCACAAGATCTCTCTCACATAGGCGTGAGACTTATTTACTATTTACGTGAGATTGACCTTGTGGAACTATTACATTTAATGTAACTGATAAATTCACAACATAAAATAATATTTTCAAATGAAAACCGTCGCTATAGATCCTATACTGATAGTTTTCACAACTGCTACATCTATAGTAACACTTTTCATGTAAAAATATCAAAAAGTATTGTGAAAATATCAATTTCTTTACTTTTATTTGTGAAAATATCAATTCCTTTTTTTTATGCGAAATGTGTTTTTTCTTTAATGTAACTTGTTGATTATTGATATTATAATACTGACAAACGGAAGAAAAAATAATATAATTTCCAACTACATTTCATTAAATTTGTGCTAGCTACTGACATTCCAATTCAACACTATTTCTTAGTTTTAATCAGTCAGAACTCAACCCACACCTTCTATTCGAAAACTATATCTAATGCTTCTAGTAATACTAAACAGCCTGCAACTATTCACCATTGTAGACATGTATGAACATGTATGTATACAAGTACTATACAGACTGGTAGGGAGAAGTAATCTCCCAGCTCTTTCCAACTAAAACTACATCTAATGCTTCTAGTAATATACAAAACTATACATTACATCTTCACTCAAATGATCTTTCACATTAAGCTTACTATCTGTCCGTCAACCAAGATCGAAAAGATTGAAAAATAAGTCATTCACAACCACTGATGATGAAAGATTCCTCGAAAAGTTAAGGATTAGCAATCTTTTTTAGAAATCGAAAGCATTCTTTCTCCCATTTCTTCTTTTCAAAATTCTGGCAATACCCAATCGTAGCAAAAACCTTTTTCAGACGATAAGGTAACTCTAGTCTGGAATCTGGATAATGGTAATTTTCCCTGGTTCATGATTGTTTCCTACAAGAATAGTTGCTGCACAATGCCATGGTATATTTGAGCCAACATCTCAACATTGAAATAACACGACAATGACTCAACTCGGGAATACCTAGTTCCTATTATACTTTTAAGAAGCTCCAGTCAAGAAGCAGTTGCTACTGCTAGAGCTGCCCATTGCACAAGGCACATCACGAACTAAGAACTTCACAACACGAGTGCCAAGGAAATCTAATATCTCGAGACACTCGTGTAGATCAAAGTCGGTTACCAACATCACCCATTCTTTTTCATCGTCTAGATACTTGAGCTGGAATGTACCTGTTTGTATTTTGAACCTCTTTGCAACTTCATCGTACAAATGCAAGCACCCTGCTGAAGGCTCGAATTTGAATCTTACGGTATCTTCTTTGTAGGTTGCTTTAATAGTAATTTTTGATTCTCCTTCTACAGAGCATGTTCCAGCTTGTGAACTCTTCCATTTACCAAAGCTTGGTGAGCTTGATGAACTGCAATTTACCAGTGACCCATTTGATGAGTCTGTCGTGCCTGAAGTAGTGGGTTGATTGTGTTCAATGATCCCATCATCTTCATCTATCTCAATTGAACCATTCATTATGGTATCCATCTCATCAAGAGTAGCCATGGAGCTAGATCTCTGAGAAATAAATTGGAACTCAGATTTCTCTAATTTCAAATCAGCCGTGCTTAATCCACAACTTTTACTTCTTTCTTTTGGAAAATAAGATCCCAGCGAGGCATTTTCAGAATAATTCCAATACACGGGGTTAGGACTCGTAGACTTCGACGGCCTTGCATCTAATTCAACCAAATTGGAGTCATCAGGACAGGTTGCAAGAAAAATGTTGGAGCTATGATCTCCATTCCAAGTATTCGAAGTTGGCATGATACTAGGCGAGCCTGCTTGGTTTCCACCCATATAAGACTCATCTTCCACCTTCACTGTAGAAAATTTTCCATCATAACAAGATATGGAAGACACCAACACTGAATCTTGGGATACTAATTCATGATTTTTCGGAACAAGATTTTTATCTGAAAGGATGAAACTTTTTTGTGTATCGACCTGTTGGATGATGGAACCTGCTGCCACTAGACCCCCTGTACTAGGGTCAAATTTCAATCCTCCTTCAACCCCTTCAACAGAGTCAAGCACAGTTTGTATTTTCCTTAAAGAACGGTTCACCTTGTTTATCTTGCGCGACGGCCATCTTGAGATCCCATGTTGTCTACATATCCTTTTCAGTGTAGTAGGGCAAACTACAAAAAACAAAATATTAACAATCAGAAACCATCCTTTTACTACAGTAACAAATTATATGATATAAACAAAACATTTAATATTAGTAACGAAAAAACATAGGGAAACAGTAAAATTTCATCAAAAAGTACTAATTTTTAATTAACTGATCCAGAAGTCTGTGACCTTTGGGTTCTAGATGATTCTACGAATCAGAAGTTCAATTGTCAACATGAAACACCATTTTTTTTTTATCAGAACTTATAATTCCATTTTTGTTTTAATATTCATCTCAAGCACTTCAACAAAATTTCAGTTCAGACCTCAAAATCAGTAATGAACAAGTCTATCAGGATGCAGGGCTTGATGCCAACCCCAAAAGATTATAATAACAGGAAAATAAATAATTTCTATGAAAAAAATTAAGGCACGGTTGATATGATCACGCGATGTTTGTTAGAAATTTTATTTTAAATTAATCTTAAATTCTAAGATAGGTATTATATGTTCCTTCTCAATGTTGTGTATGTCTTCAATGTTTGTTTAACTAATACTTTTTAAATGTGCTAAAAATAGTTGGGAGGACAATAAATTAGTAAAATTGGGTTGATTCACTATTTTCGAAGATAGTGTGTATCTGGAATCTTACCACCAATACTTTTAGCAGCATCCTTAAGACTTCCAGAGAAGTATTGCTGAAGAACACTCGAGCTAACATTTTTCTCTGTTGTACTTTGCTTTTTCGCCATTTGCTTCTTTGATCCAGCCTTTGTCTACATTTGCAATAAAAAATCAATCAGAGAAAATATATAAAAACCATTGAAATCAAGCGGCACAAACATATATAACAAGAATTAGATCATCTTTCATATTTCATACCAGATCTCTCTTTTTATTTCTACATCATTTTTCTTCTTTAATAAATGTTTATTGGTGGATCAAGTTGATGCGAAGAAATATAAAATATTATTATAATTTAAGCAGCTCAACCATATTCACATGGTAACCAGGGGTGGCCCCACACTAGGGTTAACCATATTACCACAACACGGTAATTAGGGACAATAATTTTCACAACACATGGTAACTAGGGACAATAGTGTCTCCCAAAATTATTCATGGTGTTAGAAAATAGGATCACACACGCACACAAACGATAGAAAATTAAGAATAACACAAGAGATTTACGTGGTTCCCCAATTTGGGTACTCCACAGGCGACTTGTTGTTTATTGATGATTCCTCAGTTTCATAGGGCTTTACAATAGATAGTATTTATACCTACTAATCCTATTACAATCTTACTTCACATTATGTCTCAATTACCCATAATGTCCCTCTAATAAACAACCCAGCCCGAGCTACGCTCCGTTCCGCACTAGCCTTTTTCAGTGGCTTCTATATTATGAGTTACAAATTTCCAACAAATCTCCACCTTGACGAATAACCTTGTCCCTTCCGAAGATAAGTCACTTGTCCTATCTGATCTTGGGGGGAATCCTCCAAACTAACATTCGGAGATATTGATCAAGTCCAAGTAATGCTTGAACTTGTCCGCGGTCACAGTTTTTGTCAACATGTCAACTGCATTTTCAAAAGTGTGTACCTTCTCCAATATCACATCCCCAGTAGCTATCAGCTCCCTCACCTAATGAAACCTTACGCTAATATGCTTGGTCCTTGCGTGATACACCTGATGCCTTGCCAAGTAAATGGCGCTCTGACTATAACAATACAGCTGTGCTCCACTTTGATCTATGCCCAGCTCATTCACAAACCTTTCAACCACAATGCTTCCTTACAAGCTTCAGCCAATGCCATATACTTAGATTCATTAGTAGATAGAGCTACTAGAGATTGAACCATGGATCTCCAACAAATCGGTCCACCTGCAAGTGTAAACACATACCCTGTTGTAGATCTAAAATCATCCAACCTTCCAGCATAATCCGCATCCACATACCCTACAACTGACATCTGAGCTTGTTGCTTTGCAAACATAATCCCATGATTTGTCGTTCCTCTCAGATATCTGAACACCCACTTAACAGCTTTCCAGTGCTCTCTACCTGGATTAGCCATGTACTCACTGTGCTGACTGCATGTGCCAAATCGGGTCTTGTACACACCATCGTATACATCAAACAACCAACTGCGCTCGCATAGGGCACGTTTGACATATCCTGAATCTCTTCAGCCAACTTTGGACACTGTGTTGTAGATAACCTGAAGTGACTCGCAAATGAAGTTCTGACCTATTTAGCATTAGCCATACTAAACCTCTCCAACACTTTCTCCACATAATTCTTTTGTGTCAACCACAGCTTTCCAACTGTTCTATCCCTGCGAATCTCCATCCCAAGTATTTTCCTAGCGGCACCCAAGTCCTTCATGTCAAACTCTTTTCCCAACAAATTCTTCAACCTGTTGACTTCAACCATGCTCTTTGCAGCAATAAGCATGTTATCCACATACAGTAACAGAAAAATATAGGAACCATCCTCAAGACTTTTCACATAAACACAACAATCATACTCACATCGAGTGAACCCAATCCGGATCATGAAGGAATCGAACTTCTTGTATCATTGTCTTGGAGACTGTTTCAGCCCATACAGTGACTTCTTCAACCTGCATACCACGTGCTTAGTCTCCGGCTGCTTGAAGCCCTCAGGCTGCTCCATGAATATCACTTCCTCCAAATCACCATGAAGAAAGGCTGTCTTCACATCCAGTTGTTCTAACTTCAGGTCATAGCTAACCACCAATGTCAAAATAACCCTGATTGAGGTATGTCTCACCACCGGAGAAAACACCTCATCATAATCAATCCCCTTCCTCTGCGAGTATCCCTTGGCTACCAATCGAGCCTTAAACCGTTCATTTTCCTTTTCTGATACAGCTTCCTTTTTCTTGTACACCCATTTGCACCCCACTGGTTTCTTTTCCTCAGGCAATTCTGACAATTCCCAAGTTTTGCTTTTCTTCAATGACTCCATCTCCACCTTGGCCCTCCATCCAACTGTCCCTTTCAAAATTAGCAATAGCATCCTGAAACGTATGTCCCTTTCAGAACTAGCAATATCATCTTGAAACGTAGACGGATCCCCACTAGTAGTAGATAAAGCATATGCAACCATATCATCAAACCTGTACCTCTCCGGTGGTTTGATAGTGCGTCTGGGTCTCCTTGCGACTATGCTTTTGTCCTGCTGCTGCTGATTTTCCTGTTCCACTGGCGGTGAATTTCCAGTGTCATAATTCTCCAGTTCAATTTGAACTCGCTGCTGTTTGCCAGTTTCTTCATCAGCCTCGGATTTCTGACCTTCCTGTTGTGTCTTAACCACGGAAGCCTCGTCAAAAACCACATCCCTACTGATCACTACCTTCTTTGCTTTCAGATCCCAAAGTTTGTACCCCTTCACACCTTTCTTATACCCAAGAAAGATACACTGTTTGGACTTGACATCAAGCTTAGATCTCTCATCACCCGGAACGTGTACGTAGGCTGGATATCCGAAGATCCTCATACCCGAGTAATCCACTTCTTTGCCTGTCCACACCTCTTGTGCCACTTTATTACCCAAAGCAGTACTCGACGACCTGTTTATTATATAAACTGCCATGCTCACTGCTTCTTTCCAGAAATCCTTCGAAAGCCCTGCATTTAGCCTTATGCACCGTGCCCGCTCTGTTATAGTTCTGTTCATTCTTTCTGCCACCCCATTCTGCTGTGGAGTCTTCCTAACAGTCCAATGACATTGTATCCCGTGCTCCTCACAAAACTTCACAAGTGGCTCGTACTTGTACTCAATCCCATTATCTGACCTGAGGCACTTAATTCTTCTCCCTGTTTGATTTTTCACTTCAGTTTTCTACACCCTGAATTTTTCAAAGACCTCAGACTTGTGTCGCATGAAGTACACCTAAACCTTTCTTGAAAAATCATCGATGGAAGTCAAGAAATACAACGATCCCGCTTTCGAAGCTACTCTCACTGGCCCCCATACATCAGAATGCACATAGTCAAGTTTGCCATTCGTTTTGTTCACTGCACTCTTAAACTGTACCTTACACTGTTTTCCCAATACACAGAACTTGCAGAAATCTAACTTGCACGACTTTATCCCTTTCAATAGATTTCTCCTATGTAATTCCAGCATCCCACATTCTCCATATGCCCCAACCGCATATGCCATAGTGTATTATCATCAATATCCTCCGCTGTAGTGGCAGCAACTCCACCTACAACTGTACTCCCTATCATCCGATAGATATTTCCTTTAACCTTAGAACCCTTCATTATTACCAGAGCACCCTTCGTCACTCTCATGGCTCCACCACCAGTTTTGAACTCACAGCCATTAGAGTCCAGGGTTCCTAATGAAATCAGAATCTTTCTTAAATCTGGGATATGTCTCACCTCAGCCAGAGTTCTCACAACACCATCGAACATCCTTATCTTCACTGTGCCTATTCCAATGACGTTGCACGAAGCATCGTTACCCATTAGTACTGTCCCACAGTTCACCGATTTATAGGTGTCAAACCACTCCCTGTTAGGCGTCATGTGAAACGAACATGCTGAATCCAAAATCCACGAGTCTGTCACGTCCAACATATCCCCATCATCCGATGATTCCTCCACGACGTTTGCCGATTTCGTAAATTCTGATTGCTTCCTTCACCCTTATTCTTGTATGAACAGTCCTTTTTGAAGTGTCCTGTCTCGCGACATCTGTAACACTTGTACTTCTTAGGCTTAGGAGTCCTGCCCCTCGACTTCGATTTCCTCTGCGTTCCTGATTTACCCCTATCCGATTTTCTGCCACGTTGCTCTCCACCTTTTACCACCAGCCCTTCACCTGAAATACCCTCGGATTGTTGCTTCCGCTGGTTAAACATTAGTAGAGCAGAAGTGACTTCTTCCAACTTCAGAGTTTCTTTTTCCCATAGGAGAGTTGTCCAAGATTCTCCATGGAACCCGGTAGAGAACACAGTAACATCAACGCCTAGTCTTCTTCCTCGAATTTCAATTCAATCCTTAACAAGTCACTAATTATTTGATTAAACGTGTGAATAAACTCGGAACCTTCAATCATCTTTATCCCAAACAGTTTTTGCTTCAGAAACAGTTTATTTGTCAATGACTTTGACATATACCTGGATTCCAATTTACTCCATACACCCGATGGCGATTCATCACCGATCATGTGATACATAACCTTGTCTGCTAGACAGAAACTAATTGTACTTACCGCCTTCGCTTGGAGTTCATCCCAGTCATCAGTCATCATGGACTCCGGTTTATTCTTTAACACCTTCACCAATCCCTGCTGCACCAACAGATCCTTTACCCTCTGTTGCCATAGCCCGAAATTCCCAGTCTCATCAAACTTCATCACATCAAACTTTGTCACCGATGAATTTAATGTCATCGTTCTTCACATGTTAAACCTATGCTTTGATACCAATTTGTTAGAATATAGGATCACACACACGCACACAAACGATAGAGAATTAAGAATAACACGAGATTTACGTGGTTCCCCAATTTGGATACTCCACAGGCGGCTTGTTGTTTATTGATGATTCTTTAGTTACATAGGGCTTTACAATAGATAGTATTTATACCTACTAGTCCTATTCCAACCCTACTTCACATTATGTCTCAATTACCCATAATGTCCCTCTAATAAACAACCGAGCTACGCTCCGCACTAGCCTTTTCCAGTGGCTTTTATATCATGAGTCACAAGTTTCCAACACATGGCAAACACATTAATTTGTCGCATGAAGAAAGCAAGTTGAAAAGATACCTGTCCAGGACAACCATCTACTTCCATTGATGAATCAGACAATTTTGAGGGCACTTGATCACTAGAATTTATATTGCTATTTAACAATTCTTGTTGGGAGCTGCTTCTTGATAACACCACTGGCGGCAACTCTATGACTGAACCCTCTTGAAACCCAAATCCAGAACTGCCTTGTCCACGTAATTCTGCATCTGAAACCGTCCTCAAACTCCTACACATCTTCTGCATAGTACTCGAGAGATTGCTCAATAGGAGTTGCTGTTCTGCACTCCCTTTCATACTAAGAGGAAGAAAGAACTCTAAAATATAGTCATCGTCGCCAGTATAGGTGCTCCTTAACCTGATTGCTACAGCAGCATTTAATCCGAATTTGCGAGCATGATGCACAAGCGAGTACTCACTTATATCATAGTCCTTTACATCTGGGAAGAAGAAAGGATGATTGGATTGAAATGCTCTTCCAGCAATACCTTGCCCTTCTTGAAGATAGTGTTCAACACAAGCATGCACAAATCCTTGTGTTTCTCTATCATTCACATAACAAGCCGTATCCTCAATACAAAGTATACATTTCTCGTTTGCACTTGTATTATACCCTCTAACACGTACTTCAATGATTTCATCACCACTTCCCGCATTGTAAGTACATGGAATCCATGTTAGAGCAAGTGGCAATCTATGTGCATGGCATACAGCTCGTAAAACATCAGCTATCTCACCCAAAGCAGTCCTTTGATTCTTTGATAGGAACTGCAAAATAATAGATGACTTAGAAAAAATATAATTTCCGATTACAAAAATTACTCAGAAGAATCATTGAGGAATTCTTTTATCCGATCTAACTATCATTTGCTGAGATGACAAAATAAAATTTACTGATTGAAACCTGGGGATAAAATTGAGGAGGTGCAGTGCTCCTTAGATTCACAGCCTGCAGATGTCAGGGTTAGGAGTCTACAAAAGACATTATTTGCAATAAAACCAATAATTAACATTGATAGGCCACTAAAGTATAAATTATAAAATGATTACTCATGTGAATATTGATAATACATTTTCCTTTAATGTTTTGTATATTTTATTGTTTACAGAAATTGCGGAAGAACTGTGTCATATCAAGAACGACAAATTTCAAGATAAAATTTCAGAAAGTGACAGATGAAGCGATTCGTCTAAGGCTGGTCCATAACAGAGACTTATCCAGAAAAAGGCATAACAGATACTTATCAATAAAAAAAGGCAGATCCATAATACTGCTGCAGACTAGAAATACCAAAACATACACATTTTGTTCTCATGTTTCTACCCGTCTCAATCCACTCTGGACTGACAAATTTTTATTTTATATTTATGTAAAACTGTCACTTATTTTGGAAACTCACACAGGGGGCATAACCCAAAACTCAAACCTTTACTGGACTGGTTTAACACGTTATAAACAACTCCCAAGAATCTAAGAAAGAAGACAACTCACAAGTTAGTAAGTTAAAATTGAAGGACGAATCATTGCAATCATTCTGACCTTGCGTTATGTGGGGGTCCAAACACAGTTAAAACCTTTGAAGTAACAGTTCAACAAGTTCAGTTCACCATTCAGAAAGTACCATATATTTCTCCTTTTCTATTATTCAATGGTTAATAGACATGACAAATATTAAATAAAAAAAAGTTTTAGCACTAACTAGAATTCGGAGAGGTTGGTTTAATAGCAGCTACGATGATTTTTCTTCTCAGTTGGCTTAATAGCACAGCCTTAAATATAGAATGTGTTCTTATAAGTTGTAAAGACATTAAACAGGAGAACTAACTTTGAATGCACGACAGACGTGCTCCATCTCTGAATCAAAATTGGATTTTTCTTTCAAAGTGACAAGTTCCAGCACAGCACAACATGACTTTTCCAACAGATCACTGCTGAATATAGGTAAGGCAACAGATCCACGGATTTCATGGTTTACTGCGTGATTTACCCGCAAGTATTCATTCTCATTATAGTATCTTACGTTTGAGGTCCACTCCGGTATTTTGGAGGCAAATACACGGCCAGGAAGCCCAGGAAGTGACCCTGGTTTCGCTTCTACAGCAAAGGTGAATCCTCGAGAAACTTCACGATATCCTGACAGCATCTGATCAAGCAAGTAGGGCTGTTCAGAAGTGCTTAACCTATAGTGATCCCCATGCTTAATGGGTACCCAAACTTGGGCCAAAATTCCCCCACCAGATGACTCCTGAAACAAAGATAATGCACTGAGCATCTTTTCTGCTAGCGGTCGCTCAAGTGGCCGACGGATAATCCAATTCCCCACATCCATAATGTTGTTTTGCTGACAAGAAGTGCTACTTCTTTTTGCACCTGACCCCTCCCCATCCACAGGATTCAACAAAAAACCAAACTGGGGATCCATATGCTGTAAAGCCATTTTTTTGCCAGTACTAACTGAACTTCTAACCACATCGCCATCGGCCATGCCAAAGCTCCCACAGTTTTGTTGACTGAACTTCAATTGATCTAAGGGCGGGCAATTTGTGGACACCAAGTCAAGAGGTGCAAATGAATAAGACCCGGACATCTGATCTGCCATTGAGGGACAGCTGAACCATCCGGCATATGTATCGAAATTCATGAGGTCTGCAACGTTGTTAAATGTATCTTCCAGCCCAGAATACCTTGTCACACCATCCAATGATGTAATACCATCTATCTGAGTTCTTGGAGAACCCCAGTAACTAATACCCTTTTCTTTAGAAGAAAAAGGGTATTCCATTTTCAAATTTAAGAAAACAAAAACAAACTCAAGTATCAAATTCTAGAATTCTTTCAAAAGATTTTCTTCAAAAATATATTTCCATCCCTAAAATCTTCACCAACTTGAACACCAAGAACCCAGTATCTGAACATTACGCCACTAGTCTCACCAATCTTTTAGTCAAAGAAACTCCTAATTCAAATCAACCAACAAAGAACTCAACTTCTTCAATTAAACAACATAAAACCTGCACTGCCCACAAATGAAAATCACCCTCCTTCTCCCTTTATATAAAAACAAATTAATACAGCTAATATTTATTATTAAAACAAAAGGCACTACATACACACCTCAAACAGAAATTTCAGTGTCCCTCTCAACTTAGCCGCCAAAGTCACAGAGCAAAGAAAAAGCTGCAACTATTAATCAACAAAATAGAAAAAAAACAAAAAAATAAAACTTGGGCCAACGGTTATCCCCACCCTTGTACTAAAAAAAGGTTGGAGTTCAAACTTTATAAGTTTAAATTCGGTCTTAAATTAAAAAATAAATAACAATTTAGATAAACCCTCTATCAACAAATACTAAAAACAAATTAAAAAAATAAGATTAAAATAGGCCCAGAAATGCCAAACCCAAATTGAATATGGGAAATTGGGAATTACCTGAAAATGGAGATGAAATGAACCCAGCAAAAAACCCACCTACAAATACATAACTTTACCAAATTATCAGCCCCAAGCCTATCCTTTTAACTGGAAAGCTTCCAAAAACCGACCAAAGTATCTGCCTTTACTTGCTCTACACATAAGTTGACAAATTTCACAAAGTTCTAGAGAGAAACAGCGAACATGGTATATAGATAGAGATAAAGATTACTTTTTTGGTAGCGAGAGAAAGTGTTTGCTAAAAATGGAATGTACTGCAAACTAAAGGGGCCATGGCAAATGGGCGGCTGAAAAAAGTTTAGTTTCTAAAAATAGAAGGTTTGTTTAAGAGGAGTTTAAACTTGGGGATCTCTTTTATAATCACTATTTAAGGTGAAGAAGACTGAGAAAGAGAAAGTGTTTAGTTTTTTTATGCTTCGCCTTTTAGATCCATATCATATGCAAGGGGAGCTGAGACTGAGATAATGAGACTAAAATGAAAAAGGATCCTCTAGTTTGTACCATTTCTGTAAAACTCATCCTTTAACTTATATTTTTACAAAACCCTCTCTTCAAGATGTATTAATTATGCAAAATTAGCCTTATTTTTGGTTAAAAATCCTAATATAGTCAAATTATTTCATCTCATTTCATCACTTCAAAATTTTAACTTTAGAAGACTCATTTTATTTCACTCATAATTAACAAAAAAAGATCTCATAATATCAGCAAATTTATTATGTCAATTGATTATTTTTGTAAATGTCTCGTACTCGGTTTTAATGTGTCGTCATCATTAATTATTTTATTAAACACTACAAGAAAATAAATTATATAGATTATATAAACACATGCCCATCAATTTCCCTCATTAATATCACCACAAAAAATGTATTAAATGTGACGAACCCAAAGTAAAATAATAATTGATTGACATATTGTAGAGGTAGAGAATGAAATGTATGAATTAGGTGATCTAAGACCCCAAATATATTTGTTGATATTGTGGGAATTTTTTTGCTAATTAGAAGTCATTTGAATGAAATAAAAAGAGTATTCTAAAAGTAGGATTCTTAAGTGATGAATTGGAGTGAAATAATCAGAGTATATGAGTAATTTGACTAAAGTACAAATGTGACGCCCCTAAAATAGGTGTACATCACCCATTTTGGGTCGCCAGATACATGGTACATAAATCAAATACAAACTTAATTATACAACTGTCGTGTACAATACGACAAAACATAGCTGAGAGTTTAAACAAGAATATTGCCTTCTAGACAATATCCACTCTCAATGGAGTCCTCATTACAATTATTATCACACTATTTAACAGAATAGTGAGGACTGCTAATGCTATCATCTGGACCGTCACTCCGTTCCCCGACTAGTCCCAACTATATTTTCATTTCCTGAAGAGAACAGGAAAAGAAAGGGTGAGCTCAACTAGTCCAGTAAAAAATATTATGACTAAGATAATGCAGAATAAATTATCCTTAGCCTTCAACAATATAACAACTGATAGAATATAATAGACAACAAGTTTTAGATCAACAACTGCAGCGGAATAAGCAATCCATTAGAAGAGTCAAGTAGAGCATAAAATCTACTATCTTCTATGATTTAAAAAGTTTTTTATCAACTTTATCGCTGAGACTCAGCTTAATAAATAAAATCGAATCATCCCTGCATCACGGCTAAGGATATTCATGTAATCATCAATGGTCATCATTATACCGAATAATCCCTGGTCATAATCATACCAACAACTGTCCATCAATGAACTACAAGCCAATGAGGACTTTTACCACATCATTCGCGTGACAACCCGAGAATTTAGAAATTTTTTTAAAAAAAATCTTAAATGATGGATTTAATGTCAAATGATAGACCTAGACAGAAAATGAGTGTATACGTTTGATGTTTTTGGGAAGAAATTTTGAAGATTTCAAAATTCTGTGAAGGATTTAGGTGAATTATTCAGGATTAAGTGTATATGTGAATATGTTCTGTGTATATGGTTATGTATGTGTTTAGAATGTGGTTAAAGGTCAATGGTGGGCCAGATAAATTATATCAGTGTCAAACCCCAAGTATATATTAAGAACGACAACGTCGAGTTAGAAAACCCTAATGACTGATAAGAAACCCTAAAACCGGTTCTGAAACCCTAATTTCAGTTCCAGAAATTCGAAACCCTAATTCAGAAATTGGAAACCCTAATCTGGGAATTTAAAGGATAATTATAATGCTTAAGTGATATTAATTATAATATTAATTAGGATAAAACTTAATTAATTAGCAAACCCTAATTTCAGATTTTAAACCCTAATTATTTCGTCAAAAACCCTAATATAAAATTGTGGACTTAATTGCTAAATTAGCAATTTAAATTGGGATAAATTAATCCTAATTAACAATATTGATTTATGAATGGGAAAGTTTAATTTAATTCGAGATTCCTAATTACAATTTAGAAATATTAATTTTCTATTTTTGAAAACCCTAAGGGTTAATAACCATGAATTTTAAGTCACTATATATGTATGTACATTATTGATATTTAAAACTTTGTGTTATACAGTGATTTAATATGTGACAACATATGTGAAGTGGTGCATAGATCAATAACATATATACTATAGTTATGGATATATACATTTATAGATTTCATTAAAAAATGAAAGCTTCGTAACCTAATTATGCATTAGGTGAGACAATTAAATAACCTAAGGGTTATGGTAATAAAGAAAGGTTAGTATTTAATATGTATACTAACTTAAGTGGATAATCTTGTTATTTCAAGTGACTAATAATTTTAAACCTATTTCTTGTAAACCTAATTAGGTTATGAGCTAAAGTCACATGTGTGACGCCCCCAAAATTAGGTATACATCACCCATCTTGGGTCGTCAGATACATAGTACAGAATACAAATACAACTTAATAATACAACTGTCGTGTACAATACGACAAAACATAAGCTGTGAGTTTGAATACAAATATTATCTTCTAGAGAGTATTCATACTCAAAAGGAGTCCTCATTACATTTATTAACACACCATTACATAGAATAGTGAGGACTACTAACTAATACTATCATTCGGACCATCACTCCGTACCCCGACTTGTCCCAGCTACGTTCTCATTTCCTGAAGAGAACAGTGAAAGAAAGGGTGAGCTCAACTAGCCCAGTAAGAAATATTATGACTAAGATAATGCAGAATAAATTATCATTAGCCTTCAACAATGTTAAACTGATAAAATATAATAGACATCAAGTTTAACTGCAGCGGAACAAGCAATCCATTAAAAGAGTCAAGTAGAAAATAAACTCTACTATCTTTTATGATTTAAAAGGTTTTTCAACACTGCGATCGCTGAGACTCAGCTTAATAAAATAATCAACATCATCGAATCACCCCTGCACTACGGCCAAGGATATTCGTGTATTCATTAATGGTCATGATCATGCCAACAACTGTCCATCAACGCACTACGGGCCAATGAGGACTTTTACCACATCATTTGTAACATTACGGTCATGATTATACCGAATAATCCCTGGTCATAATCATACCAAGTCCATCTATGCACTACATGCCACAGATGACTTTCAACATTTTATAAACATGAGGATGATGACAATGATATAAGAATTCAATAAAACAAGTTCAAGAATTAATTTATCCAGGAATTAACAACGTCCAAATTGTCAACATGATACTGCATTGTGGAGTAAAATTCAAGAACGCTTAGAAGAATATTTTCTTGAAAAGATACTGGATGAAACGCAACTATCAAGGATATTCCACAAATTTCATGGAGTATAGAAGTCAAAACTTAACCAACTGCGTACAATAAAGAATGGAATAACAAAAGAAATCACCATGCATGCGATAGACCGCACAGACAGGTTATTCCAATAGAATAATAAATAATGGAACCAGGTCCGGCGTAAACGCACAGACAGGATATTCCGACAGAATAATAAATAAGGGAACCAGGTCCGGTGTAAAACACACAGACAGGATATTCCAACAGAATAATAATAAAACGGAACCAGGTCCGGTGTAAAACACACAGACAGGATGTTCCAACAGAATAATAAACGGAACCAGGTCCGGTGTAAAACACACAGACAGGATGTTCCAACAGAATAATAGAAGAATGTCACCAAGTATAGGGTAGACCGCGTATACTGGTTATTCCAACAGAATAATAACGAATGGAATAACAGAAGTTCTCTTCATGAATATAAAAGAAATAATATTCCCTACCTTAAAAGAACTGGATATTGGAAAAGTGATGTAGCAGAATACTTTTAGTCTCTCTCTCTCTTATTCTCTCTATACTTTCTCTCTCTATAGCTTGAATGAATTCGTGAAAAATAATGAAGCCCTAGGCCTCTATTTATAGAAAAACTGAGGGTGGCTCTTGGTCTTAACGAAGGGTCAAATGACTCTTGGTCTTAACGAAGGGTCAAATGACTCTTGGTAATATTGAAGGGACAACTACTATTGACGAAAGTAATTACTATTGACCAAGGTAAATACTATTGACGAATGTAATTACTATTGACCAAGGTAAATACTATTAACGAAGGTAATTACTATTGACGAAGAGACTCTTAGATGATGACATATGGCCCCCCATAAAATAACCAAACTTACCACAACGTCTCAATAATATAACATATTATACAGATGATACTATGACAATAATTTAAGAGATATGATGCAGCAATTACTGCAGCAATAATTGAGTATAGCTGAGTGACTTCTCACGTAAGCATCAATAATCAATACCGTGTGCTACTATGCAACCACGCGTATTACTGTACTTTTACTACCGAGTAGTTCAACAGTTTTAACGGTTTTAACGGTAACACCTCAGCCGTTATTTTTATAGAAAGATAATTCTGTCATTTTTTCAATCCGACAATAATTCCGTTGTGGGGTCCACCAATGATTGTGCCGTCGTACGAATATTCCCCGACAAAAAGAATATTCTCCGACCAAACGAATATTTTATAACAACTTGCTTACATTGCAAAATTTATAAATATTACCCACAACTATAACATTATATCAAATTAACTCCATAATATTCAAAAATGATATTTATAGAAAATTTATCTTTATTTATAAAAGTTGGGGTCTTACAACCTCCCCTTCTTATGAAATTTCGCCCTCGAAATTAGGGTACGTACCTGGTATGTCGAAGAGGTAAGGATACCTTGATTTCATTTCTGATTCTAACTCCCAAGTCATTTCCTCAACATCGTGGTTTCTCCACAAAACTTTGACTTGAGGTATAACCTTGGAGCGTAGAATATGTTCCTTCTTATCCAAGATTTGAACAGGAACTTCTTCATACGTCAAATCCTCCGCTATTTCGTCCGGTTCTAACTCAATAATGTGGTTCGGGTCTTCCACATATTTGCGTAACATGGATATGTGGAAAACGTTATGAACACGAGACATACTTGGCGGTAAAGCGAGTCTATAAGCCACAGTTCCTACTCGATCGAGGATTAAAAATGGACCGATGAATCGAGGATTTAGCTTTCCTCTCTTTCTAAATCTCGTAACACCTTTCCATGGAGCAACACGTAAGAACACATGATCTCCTACATCAAATTCCACGTCCTTTCGATGAAGATCAGCATAACTCTTTTGTCGATCTTGTGAGGTTTTTATACGTTGTTGGATCGTTTGAATCTTTTCTGTAGTCATACGTACCAACTCCGGTCCCAACAACGTTGCTTCGCCCACCTCATCCCAGCATACTGGAGAACGACATTTTCTTCCATACAATGCTTCGAATGGAGCCATGCCAATACTTGCTTGATAACTGTTGTTGTAGGAAAACTCCACCAATGGTAAGAACTTGTCCCAACTTCCCTTGAAGTCAAAGACACAGAGTCTTAATAGATCTTCAAGAGTTTGAATAGTCCTCTCTGATTGTCCGTCCGTCTGAGGATGATATGCTGAACTAAATCGTAACTCCGTGCCCATAGCTTTTTGTAAACTAACCCAAAATCGTGAAGTGAATCTTGGGTCTCGATCAGAAACTATGGATACTGGCATACCATGCAAATAAACTTAGGTATGCCATACTAGCGAAGGAATTCCCCGTCTCTCCCCTCCTAGTTCTATTCTCACATCTTAGCCAGGGATCATATCCCTAAGCTCTGATACCAAATGTGACGCCCCCAAAATTAGGTATACATCACCCATCTTGGGTCGTCAGATACATAGTACAGAATACAAATACAACTTAATAATACAACTGTCGTGTACAATACGACAAAACATAAGCTGTGAGTTTGAATACAAATATTATCTTCTAGAGAGTATTCATACTCAAAAGGAGTCCTCATTACATTTATTAACACACCATTACATAGAATAGTGAGGACTACTAACTAATACTATCATTCGGACCATCACTCCGTACCCCGACTTGTCCCAGCTACGTTCTCATTTCCTGAAGAGAACAGTGAAAGAAAGGGTGAGCTCAACTAGCCCAGTAAGAAATATTATGACTAAGATAATGCAGAATAAATTATCATTAGCCTTCAACAATGTTAAACTGATAAAATATAATAGACATCAAGTTTAACTGCAGCGGAACAAGCAATCCATTAAAAGAGTCAAGTAGAAAATAAACTCTACTATCTTTTATGATTTAAAAGGTTTTTCAACACTGCGATCGCTGAGACTCAGCTTAATAAAATAATCAACATCATCGAATCACCCCTACACTACGGCCAAGGATATTCGTGTATTCATTAATGGTCATGATCATGCCAACAACTGTCCATCAACGCACTACGGGCCAATGAGGACTTTTACCACATCATTTGTAACATTACGGTCATGATTATACCGAATAATCCCTGGTCATAATCATACCAAGTCCATCTATGCACTACATGCCACAGATGACTTTCAACATTTTATAAACATGAGGATGATGACAATGATATAAGAATTCAATAAAACAAGTTCAAGAATTAATTTATCCAGGAATTAACAACGTCCAAATTGTCAACATGATACTGCATTGTGGAGTAAAATTCAAGAACGCTTAGAAGAATATTTTCTTGAAAAGATACTGGATGAAACGCAACTATCAAGGATATTCCACAAATTTCATGGAGTATAGAAGTCAAAACTTAACCAACTGAGTACAATAAAGAATGAAATAACAAAAGAAATCACCATGCATGCGATAGACCGCACAGACAGGTTATTCCAATAGAATAATAAATAATGGAACCAGGTCCGGCGTAAACGCACAGACAGGATATTCCGACAGAATAATAAATAAGGGAACCAGGTCCGGTGTAAAACACACAGACAGGATATTCCAACAGAATAATAATAAAACGGAACCAGGTCCGGTGTAAAACACACAGACAGGATGTTCCAACAGAATAATAAACGGAACCAGGTCCGGTGTAAAACACACAGACAGGATGTTCCAACAGAATAATAGAAGAATGTCACCAAGTATAGGGTAGACCGCGTATACTGGTTATTCCAACAGAATAATAACGAATGGAATAACAGAAGTTCTCTTCATGAATATAAAAGAAATAATATTCCCTACCTTAAAAGAACTGGATATTGGAAAAGTGATGTAGCAGAATACTTTTAGTCTCTCTCTCTCTTATTCTCTCTATACTTTCTCTCTCTATAGCTTGAATGAATTCGTGAAAAATAATGAAGCCCTAGGCCTCTATTTATAGAAAAACTGAGGGTGGCTCTTGGTCTTAACGAAGGGTCAAATGACTCTTGGTCTTAACGAAGGGTCAAATGACTCTTGGTAATATTGAAGGGACAACTACTATTGACGAAAGTAATTACTATTGACCAAGGTAAATACTATTGACGAAGGTAATTACTATTGACCAAGGTAAATACTATTGACGAAGGTAATTACTATTGACGAAGAGACTCTTAGATGATGACATATGGCCCCCCATAAAATAACCAAACTTACCACAACGTCTCAATAATATAACATATTATACAGATGATACTATGACAATAATTTAAGAGATATGATGCAGCAATTACTGCAGCAATAATTGAGTATAGCTGAGTGACTTCTCACGTAAGCATCAATAATCAATACCGTGTGCTACTATGCAACCACGCGTATTACTGTACTTTTACTACCGAGTAGTTCAACAGTTTTAACGGTTTTAACGGTAACACCTCAGCCGTTATTTTTATAGAAAGATAATTCTGTCGTTTTTTCAATCCGACAATAATTCCGTTGTGGGGTCCACCAATGATTGTGCCGTCGTACGAATATTCCCCGACAAAAAGAATATTCTCCGACCAAACGAATATTTTATAACAACTTGCTTACATTGCAAAATTTATAAATATTACCCACAACTATAACATTATATCAAATTAACTCCATAATATTCAAAAATGATATTTATAGAAAATTTATCTTTATTTATAAAAGTTGGGGTCTTACAACATGTATAAGTAATTAAATTTCATAAGATTGGGAATGAAAACCCTAAATAAATAATTTGGGTAACATATATTAAAATTGTTAGACTATGTTTATTACATGGCCCAAAACAATTAAGGAAGAAGCCCAAAGGAAATAAAATACAAACCAATACTTAGCCCACTTGATTAAGGGTATTTTAGACTTTTGATTAATCAAATTTATGTTTTAAAATAAAAACAAATTAGGAGATATAATGGGCAAGGGGGGACCGGCCAATTAGACCTTTTATGGCAAGAAGATTATGCTAATCAATGTTCATTAGTAGAAATCTTACACACAAGTACATGTGTGTCAATCTCCCATTGGTTGTAAATCTATTAAGCATCCTTAATCACATGATTAGGCTAATTGAAGAGATAAGGTGTAGTCTTTTATCTATGGGACAATAAAAATATGGGGGATAATAGTTATATCACTCATTCATTTGCTAGACATTCATTTTCTCTCATTCTTCTTCTTCTATTTTTTCTCCCAAGCTAGTAGCATTCAAGAGAGAAAAGAAAGAGAGAGAGAGAGAGAGAGTTCGGTTTTTGTGAGAGTGAGAGAGGTGTGCTAGTTTATTTGATGCATCCTAAGTTCATTACTTACTTTGGTAAATCAAGGAAGGTTGCCATTAAATCAAGGTCTTCAGACAAAGCTTATTAAATTGCATAGCGGTAATCAACAGTTCAGGTAAGTTTTACTTAACTCTACTAAGAGTTGTTTTATTCAGATATGCTTATGGTTAATCATTGCTGATTGCCATATAGAATTATACTCTGTACATATTGCATGTATAAGTCAGGTATGAAAGGCTGATCACCTTCATTACCAGTTGGTCCAGATATATTTGTTCATGTTCAATACTTGTTCAGTCAAAAGTTTGTTTGTGCTAGTTCTCAATTATATTGATGAATTATAGCCAACCTATTATTCAGACTCTTTCAATCATGATATATCCTTAAATTATATTTAAACTTGCTAGGCAACTTTCATGCTCACCCTTGCTATATCATAATAAACATTACAGATAAGGCGAATGCGTTCGGATACAGGAAAAAAGGATAATGCCAAGTTCTGCTTGGGATAAAATGTGCAGCTAGTTTGTAATAGTATAGTTTGATAATAATGTTAGGTGTTAGATAGCTTATGAATTGTGTATAAGTTAAGGTTACTCGATTTTGGAGAATAGTGTGTAAAGTATATTGTATAAACAATTTATGTTCGTAAATAGTTATAGAATGATTGTACCAGATCCGTGGTGATTCGGGACCTGAATTTAGGGCTCTCACAATTCGTCACATTACGGTCATGATTATATCGAATAATCCCTAGTCATAATCATACCAAGTCCATCTATGTACGTAAGCTAAAGCTGACTTTAATCACAATATAAGCATGAGGATGATGACAATGACATAATAATTCAATAAAACAAGTTCAAGGATAAATTTTAAAGATTTATAATTTAATTTATCCAGAAATCAATAACGTCCAAATTGTCAACATGATACTGCTTTGTAGAGTAAAATTCAAGAATAATATTCATGTACCAAAAATAATTTGGACATAAAGAAAAATATTTTTCGGGTAAATTATACTTCGAGAATAGTATCCTGACACGAAAAGTGTTCCGAATACCCGAGTGAATGATACTAGAGTGAGTAGTAATCGGGTGAATAATAACCCGTGAATAGTAACTCGTGAATAGTACTTCGGTACGAAAAGTGCCCCGAATACCCAAGTGAATAATACTAAAGTGAATAGTAACTAGGTGAATAGGAACCCATGAATAGTAACTCGTAAAAGAAAAATACCAAAGAAAATGATATTTCATGACGAGTACAAAAGAAATGATATCTCATACGAGTATAATAGAATATATGAAACTGCAAATGAATTTTCACCCGCTATGCAGTAATCCACGTAGACAGATCATTTCCACAATTTAATAAAGAATGAATACGAAGGATCATTCACCATGCATGCGGTAATCCACATAGACAGGTTATTCCAACAAAATAATAAAGAATGGAATAACAGAAGAATTCACCATGCGTGTGATAGACCGCACAGACATGTTATTCCAACAGAATAATAAAGAATGGAACCAGGTTATGCGTAATCCGCACAGGCATGATATTTCAACAGAATAATAAAGAAAGGAACCAGGTCATGCGTAATCCGCACAGACAGGATATTCCAACAGAATAATAAAGAATAGAATAATAGAAGAATTTTACCATGTATGCGGTACTTCGCATAGACAGGTTATTCCAACATAATAATAAAGAATGGAATAACATAAGAATTTCACCATGTATACGGTACTTCGCATAGACAGGTTATTCCAATATAATAATAAATAATGGAATAACAGAAGCTCTCTTCATGAATACGAAAGAAATAATACCCCTTACCTTAGAACAAACTGGATACTGGAATAGTGAGGTAGCAGACTTCTCTTCTTCTTTCTCTCTATAATTTTTTTCTATAATAATTGCTATACAGCTTTTGTGAAATGGTGAAAAATGAAGGAAGAATGAGCTTCTATTTATAGGAAAATATAGTTTCAATAATTGCACATTTTGGGGCTCGAAATATTACAGTATAATACCTCCCTCTTTTTCTTCATTTTTAATTTAGTCCTGCAAGTATTATCAAACTTGCACCACCTCTCCTAATAGTAAATTATGTGAATCAATAGTAAATTATGTGACTCAATAGTTCTAAATATGTGAAAAAATTAATTATAGTATAGTACCTTCAACTATACCTCAATTTCTAATTTAGTCATGCAAGTATTATCAATCTTGCACCACCACCCCTAATAGTACAAGAATGTGAATCAATAGTACACACATATGAATAAATAGTTATAATCATGTGAATTAATAGCAATTAATTGCTCATTTATCCGATTAATTACCCGATTGGTCAGTATAACTTCTAGACATCAATTAATATCGAAATAAATGTCGATTTTCACTAACACTAATAATTCCAACACAATGGAACTATCAATTTCATCTTTAATCAACACGAACTTATTCATCATTATAACTCACAATATTTAACAACCAGGTCGTTCCTAGGAAAGAGGGGGCTTTTCGATAAGGATTTCTCCCTATTGGCACGCAATTAGATTATCTAACCTCTCCTTGACAGAACTTCTAGACATTATCAATATTACAAATAATAATATGAATAACTTTGTCGTCTCAATTATTGATTTAATAATATAACATATTATGCAGATGATACTATGACAATAATTGAATCAATAATATGAGAGATATGATGCAGCAATTACTATAGCAATAATTGAGTATAACTGAGTGACTTCTTACGTAAGCATCAATAATTAATATCGCGTGCTACTATGCAACCACGCGTATTACTGTACTTTTACTACCGAGTAGTTTAACAGTTTTAACTGTAACACTTTCGCCGTTATTTATATAAAAAGATAATTCTGTCGTTTTCTTACTACGACAATACTTCCGTTGTGGGGTCCACCAATGATTGTGCCGTCGTACGAATATTCCCTGTTAAAACGAATATTTTCCGATCAATCCAATATTATATAACCACTTGCTTACTTTGCAAAATTTATAAATATTACTCATAATTATACCATCAAATCCACACCATAATATTAAAAAATATTTCAAGAAATTTAAATCTTTATTCATAAAATTCGGGGTCTCACTATCTCCCCTCCTTATGAAATTTCGCCCTCGAAATTTACGTACGTACCTGGTATGCCGAAGAGGTGAGGATGCCTTGACTTCATTTCAGATTCTAACTCTTGAGGTATAACATTTGAGTGTCGAATAGGATCTTTCTTATCCAAAATTTTAACATGTATCTCCTCATACATTAAATCTTCTGCTATCTCGTCTAGTTCTAATTCAATAATGTGGTTCGGGTCGTCAACATATTTACGTAACATCGATACATGAAAAATATTATGAACACGCGACATACTTGGCGGTAAAACGAGTCTATAGGCCACAGTTCCTACTCGATCGGGAATTTTAAATGGGCCAATTAAATCGAGGGTTGAGATTTCCTCTCTTCGTCGATTCTTGCTTCTAGAATAACGCCTTTTTGAACCTTTTTCTTCATATTCATCAGCTCTGAGTATGTAGCTTGAGCGGCTTTAACTTTATCGATTAAAGTCGATTCTACTCGTATATTTGTTATCTTCACGTGGGTCCCTAGAGTCTTTAACTCTATCTTCATCATTTGTAAGTTATATGAAATGGGTTTTTGTGTTAACAACGTCACACTCGTAACCGCATACGATCTTCTACTCAACGCGTCAGCTACCACGTTCGCTCTTCCACGATGATATTGAATGGTATGGTCGTAATCTTCAACAGCTCGAGCCAACGTCTTTGGCGTACGTTACGTTCGTTTTGGGTGAAGAAAAATATTTGAGGATTTTAGAAATGGGTTTTGTACTGGGGTCAATACAAAATTTAATTTCACGTTCTGGGGTAGGCTAAGAAGTCTTCAAGAATACGTCAGGAAATTTATTAACAATAGAAATGTCATTCAAAACTGTGGCTCTCATCCAAGACTTGGATATCACATCACATTGATACCTATCAACTTACCACCGTTATTCACGACGTCCCCTATGAAAAGTTCGACTTCGGTGTATTCCAAGACTTGGAAGTCACCAGCAAAAGGTTCGGGGCTCTTTACATATGGCTTAATATGACAGTGATTGATTTTAGTGGTTTGGTTGCTTGAATTCGCATAACAGGTTGGTTATGAATATGAAAGCTAACAACCTTACGAAAAGCATGATGAGTAGTTAACCAATCGATTACTAAAATCACATCAAAGACAAGTATTTTTAAAGAGATAAGATCGACAGGTAATGTGAAAGTGTCGATTTGAAACAACAAAATTTATAAACAGTGGAGGTAACGAAGGTTTCTCCTAACGGAGTTTAAACCGATAAGTCAAAGTCTAATTTCTCCGGAGTCAAATTTAAACGTTGAGCGCAAGCAAGAGAGATAAAAAAATGGATAGAACCGGTATCTAATAAGGTATAGACTTCGTAAGAATTTATAATTAACTAATCCGTGCTAACTTCGTTCGGGTTCCTCGATAAACGCTCTCACTTAAACTACCAAATTTAACTTGTCTGGGACATCCTCTGGCGTCACCATCCCAGTTGGACTTAACTTTGGTGCACGACAAAATCGAGCTAGGTGACCTTCTTTTCCACAATTGTAACATACTATGGACTGCATCACGCAGTTTGGATTGATATGTCCCCTCCGCATTTGAAGCATACAATTGGTGGTCGTTCTCCTTCCTTGAAAACTGGTGTTGGTGCTGCTATCTTTCCATCGTTGTTGAACCTTCTCTTCTTGAAATTTTCACTCCTATTATCTTGGCCATGATTACCACCGAAGTGGTTACCATTCTTGGAATGATAATTTCCCCCACGATGGTTATCATTGTTCCGATGGCCGTTGCCACCGGTATGATTATTATCGTGTTGTTGGTCGTTACCTTTTGGTTGAGCTGACTCAACGGTCTCATGTGCTTCATTGCTTATCTCAATATTTTTAGATGTCATTCGCAAACACTGTCACAAAACAAGGGTTAATTGACATATCATATATTATCCCTATACTCTGACCGACCAATTAAATACCAAATAAACTTAGGTAGGTCATACTAGTGAAGAAATTCCTCGTCTCTCCCCTCCTAGTTCTTGTGTCACATCTCAGCCAGGGATCATATCCCTAAGCTTTGATACCAACTGTGACGCCCCTAAAACAGGTAGACATCACCCATCTTGGGTCGCCAGATACATGTACATAAATCAAATACAAACTTAATTATACAACTGTCGTGTACAATACGACAAAACATAGCTGAGAGTTTAAACAAGAATATTGCCTTCTAGACAATATCCACTCTCAATGGAGTCCTCATTACAATTATTATCACACTATTTAACAGAATAGTGAGGACTGCTAATGCTATCATCTGGACCGTCACTCCGTTCCCCGACTAGTCCCAACTATATTCTCATTTCCTGAAGAGAACAGGAAAAGAAAGGGTGAGCTCAACTAGTCCAGTAAAAAATATTATGACTAAGATAATGCAGAATAAATTATCCTTAGCCTTCAACAATATAACAACTGATAGAATATAATAGACAACAAGTTTTAGATCAACAACTGCAGCGGAATAAGCAATCCATTAGAAGAGTCAAGTAGAGCATAAAATCTACTATCTTCTATGATTTAAAAAGTTTTTTATCAACTTTATCGCTGAGACTCAGCTTAATAAATAAAATCGAATCATCCCTGCATCACGGCTAAGGATATTCATGTAATCATCAATGGTCATGATTATACCGAATAATCCCTGGTTATAATCATACCAACAACTGTCCATCAATGAACTACAGGCCAATGAAGACTTTTACCACATCATTCGTCACATTATGGTCATGATTATACCGAATAATCCCTAGTCATAATCATACCAATTCCATCTATGCACGTAAGTCAAAGATGACTTTAATCACAATATAAGCATGAGGATGATGACAATGACATAATAATTCAATAAAACAAGTTCAAGGATAAATTTTAAAGATTTATAATTTAATTTTCCAGAAATCAATAACGTCCAAATTGTCTACATGATACTGCTTTTTAGAGTAAAATTCAAGAATAATATTCATGTACCAAAAATAATTTGGACAGAAAAGAATATATTTTTCGGGTGAATAGTACCCCGTGAATATTACTTTGGGAATAGTATCCCGTAAATAGTACCCCGACACTAAAAGTGTTCTGAATACCCGAGTGAATGATACTAGAGTGAATAGTAATCAGGTGAATAGTAACCCGTAAATAGTAACTCGTGAATAGTACTTCGGCACGAAAAGTGTCCCGAATACCCGAGTAAATAATGCTAGAGTGAATAGTAACCCATAAATAGTAACTCATAAAAGAAAAATACCAAAGAAAATGATATTCCATGACGAGTACAAAAGAAATGATATCTCATATGAGTATAATAGAATATACGAAACTGCAAATGGATTTTCACCCGCCATGCGGTAATCCACGTAGACAGATCATTTCCACAATTTAATAAAGAATGAATACGAAGGATCATTCACCATGCATGCGGTAATCCACATAGACAGGTTATTCTAACAGAATAATAAAGAATGGAATAACATAAGAATTCACCATGCATGCGATAGACCGCACAGACAGGTTATTCCAACAGAATAATAAAGAATAGAACCAGGTTATACGTAATCCGCACAGACAGGATATTCTAACAGAATAATAAAGAACGGAACCAGGTCATGCGTAATCCGCACAGATAGAATATTCCAACAGAATAATAAAGAATAGAATAACAGAAGAATTTCACCATGTATGCGGTACTTCGCATAGACAGGTTATTCCAATATAATAATAAAGAATGGAATAACAGAAGAATTTCACAATGTATGCGGTACTTCGCATAGACAGGTTATTCCAACATAATAATAAAGAATGGAATAACAGAAGCTCTCTTCATGAATACGAAAGAAATAATACCCCTTACTTTAGAAGAAACTGGATACTGGAATAGTGAGGTAGCAGACTTCTCTTCTTCTTTCTCTCTATAATTTCTTTCTATAATAATTGCTCTATAGCTTTTGTGAATTGGTGAGAAATGAAGGAAGAATGAGCTTCTATTTATAGAAAAATATAGTTTCAATAATTGCACATTTTGGGGCTCGAAATATTACAGTATAATACCTCCCTCTTTTTCTTCATTTTTAATTTACTCCTGCAAGTATTATCAAACTTGCACCACCTCCCCTAATAGTAACTCATGTGAATCAATAGTAAATCATGTGACTCAATAATTCTAAACATGTGAAAAAATTAATTATAGTATAGTACCTTCAACTATACCTCTATTTCTAATTTAGTCATGCAAGTATTATCAATCTTGCACCACCACCCCTAATAGTACAAGAATGTGAATCAATAGTACACACATGTGAATAAATAGTTATAATCGTGTGAATTAATAGCAATTAATTGCTCATTTATCCGATTAATTACCCGATTGGTCAGTATAACTTCTAGACATCAATTAATATCGAAATAAATGTTGATTTTCACTAACACTAATAATTCCAACACAATGGAACTATCAATTTCATCTTTAATCAACACGAACTTATTCATCATTATAACTCACAATATTTAACAACCAGGTCGTTCCTAGGAAAGTGGGGATTTTCCGATAAGGATTTCTCCCTATTGGCGCGCAATTAGATTATCTAATTTCTCCTTGACAGAACTTTTAGACATTGTCAATATTGTAAATAATAATATGAATAACTTTGTCATCTCAATTATTGATTTAATAATATAACATATTATGCAGATGATACTGTGACAATAATTGAATCAATAATATGAGAGATATGATGCAGCAATTACTGTAGCAATAATTGAGTATAATTGAGTGATTTCTTACGTAACCATCAATAATCAATACCATGTGCTACTATACTTTTACTACCGAGTAGTTCAACAGTTTTAACAGTAACACTTTCGCCGTTATTTTTATAAAAAGATAATTCTATCGTTTTCTTACTACGACAATACTTCCGTTGTGGGGTCCACCAATGATTGTGTCATCGTACGAATATTCCCTATTAAAACGAATATTCCCCGACCAATCGAATATTATATAACCACTTGCTTACTTTATAAAATTTATAAATATTACCCACAATTATAACATCAAATCCACACCATAATATTAAAAAATATTTCAAGAAATTTAAATCTTTATTCATAAAATTCGGGGTCTCACAACAAATCTAACCCTTCTATTTGTTATGTTTTTGTAAAAGTGTTCCTTAATTATTTTTTTACCACAAGTCTCCCTCAAAGATATATTAGTTGTGCAAAATTGTTCCTCCAACCCTTTTGTAAATAAAAAACTGAATTTTTTTCAAATTAAATTTGACAGAAAGTAATAACATATTATTCATGCCTAAAGTAAGGTTATTATTGTTATTATGGTAGTTAGACCTATTTGAGTTGCATTTGAGAGCAACAAAATTCGTATTTACGATTGAGAATGGACAAATGTGAGTAAAAGGTCTCAAATTAGGTTTCAAATGCATCTTAATCAAACCATGAGTTTTAATTTAGGGCTAAAATTCATCTCAACCAAATCGTATTTTGTGAAATTAAAGTTACTAGTTGATAACCCTTGCAATGCATGGGCTATTTTGAATAATAGATTTAATAATTTGTTAAGTTAATATTAGAGAAAAAAATTTAGAGTTGTCTACACTAATAGTTGAGTTAGCAAGCAATAGAAGCAATATTTAAAAACAAAAGTAATATATTTCTCTTCTTATATGCAAGTATTATTCCAAACAATTACATAATAATAAAATAAAAAGAGATGCATATATAAACAAATTATGCCAAAACTATGTATCCTTTATTTAAAACAGTCGTATAGTTTTATAATGCTTGAAACTCTCTGTCTCTATGCGTGTGTGGGTTTAAGGACCAACAAGCCCTCCTTTCCCTTCCATATGATCTATTGACAAAGCTTACACATAAAGCAAAAAATAAAAAGTAACCCTTTATGTGAGACCCCAAATTTTATGAATAAAAATTTAAATTTCTTGAAATATTTTTTTTAAAATATTATGGTGTGGATTTGATATAATATTATAGTTAAGGGTGATATGTAAAATTTTTGCAAAGTATGCAAGTTGTTATAAAATGTGACGCCCCCAAAATAGGTATACATCACCCATTCTGAGTCGCCAAATACATTGTACAGAACTTAAATACAAACTTAAATATACAACACGAGCTGTGAGTTTTAGTACAAATATTGTCTAATAGACAATATTAAAACTCAAAAGGAGTCCTCATTACAATTATTATCACACTATTTCACAGAATAGTGAGGCCTACTAATGCAACTATCTGGACCGTCAATCCATTCCCCGACTAGTCCCAGCTATATTCTCATTTCCTGAAGAGAACAGTGAAAGAAAAGGTGAGCTCAACTAGCCCAATAAGAAATATTATGACTAAGATAATGCAAAATAAATTATCCTTAGCCTTCAACAGTATAACAACTGATAGAATATAATAGACAATAAGTTTTAGATCAACAACTGCAGCTGAATAAGCAATCCATTAGAAGAGTCAAGTAGAGCATAATATCTACCATCTTCTATGATTTAAAAGGTTTTTCATCACTTTTATCGCTGAGACTCAGCTTAATAAATAATCCACATAATCGAATCATCCCTGCACTACGGGCCAAGGATAATCGTGTTTTCATCAACGGTCATGATCATGCCATAAAACAATTCATCTTTGCACCCCTGGCCGAAGAGAATCTATGGCCATAATCATACCAAAAACTGTCCATCAATGCACTACGGACCAATGAGGACTTTTATCACATCATTTGTAACATTACGGTCATGATTATACCGAATAATACCTGGTCATAATCATACCAAGTCCATCTATGCACTACAGGCCACATATGACTTTCAACAGAATATAAACATGAGGATGATGACAATGATATAAGAATTCAATAAAACAAGTTCAAGGATAAATTTTTAAAGATTTATAATTTAATTTATTCAGAAATAAATAACGTCCAAATTATCAACATGATACTGCTTTGTGGATTAAAATTTAAGAATCATATTGTATCAAAAATGATTTGGACCGAAAAATAATCAATTTTTATCATGAATAGTACCCCGGGTGAATAGTAACTGAGTGAATAGTACCCAATGAATGGTAACTTCGGGAATAGTAACCCCAAAATAAAAAGGTAAAAATTCCACAATAAAACTCATATCAATAATTTGGCATAATGATATTGAAAAAAATAATATCATTTACGAAGAAAATAACATCCCTTACGAATATTAAACGAAAATAATATTCATTACGAATATTAAACGAATATAATATTTCTCGCGAATATTGAACGAAATAAAATTTCTTATGAATATTGAACAGAAATAATATTCATACGAATACGAAAAATAATATCTCTTCAGAATGTGAAATAAATAATACCCCTTACCTCAAAAGAGCAGTATTTCTGACTGGAATATCGGATATAGTGCTGAAAGAACTTGTACTGAATAGCAACTCTCAAAGTATCTAAATACTCACACAAATACGCTCGATAATATAGAGAGAGAAAGAGAGAAAACTTGTTTCTGGTGTGATTTTTAATTCTAACTAAGCACCCTATTTATAGGAAAATGTTAGAACGCTGAAACAGACTTAACCTGCTACCTGATGGCTTTACCTGCTACTATTCTCGCCCACCACTTTTGAAATAAAATTTTAGCACATTTTTTACCAACCAAAAATGGGGCCCACCAATTCCAAAACTTTTCAAAATATTTTAAATAATCAGTAACTTCAATAATTCATATAAAATAATCTTTTTATCAGAAAAATTCGAATCCCATATGCTTTCCATAGGAAATTTAATTCTCTACAACTTTGTAGCTTTAAGTTTTTCCAAATTTCAAATAGAAAATATCCGAAATCCACATACGGATGTTTTTTAGCACCTCTATTACGCCAAAAATACTGATAAAATACCACAACATTAATTTCTTCATTTATAACCACAATAAATATATCCACATAAAATATATATTTTCTTATCATATAAATCAATAATTAACTATTCACAAATAATATTACAGAATCACAATTTTGACAACCAGGTCGTTCTCAAGAAAGAAGGGGCTTGTCGATAAAGATTTTTCCTTATTGGGGCGTAATTAGATGATCAAACCTTTCCTTAAACAGAACTTTCTAGACATTGCCGATAATGCTATCTAATAATATTATTCAATTAATATGAATTATTAATCTGATAATGGGAAATACTGTGTAGTGACAATTATTGAAACAACAATAATATAAAATATCAACTAACAATTATTGAATCAATAAAATAACATATTGAATAGTAATTACTGTAACAATTATTGAGTAAAACTGAGTGACTTCTCACGTAAGCACCAATAATCAATATCGTGTGCTACTATGCAACCACGCGTATTACTATATTTTTACTACCGGGTAGTTCAACAATTAACGGTAAAACTTCCGCCGCTATTTTCATAAAAAAATATTTCTGTCGTTTTCTCATTCCGATAATAATTCCGCTGTGAGGTCCACAAATAACTGCGCCATCGTACGAATATTTCCCGACAGCAAGAATATTCCACGACTAAACGAATATTTCCCGACAACAATGAATATTATATAACCACTTACTTATTTTGCCAAATTTGTATATTTCACCCATAACCACAACATTATATCAAATTAACACCTTATTATTCAAAATAATAATTAGAGAAAATTCGATTTTATTTATAAAAAAGTTGGGGTCTTATAACCTCCCCTCCTTATACAATTTTATCCTCGAAATTGACGTAAGTACCTGGTATGCCGAACAGATGAGGATACCTCGTCAGATTCTAATTCTTGAGGTATAACCTTTGAGCGTAAAAATATGTTTCTTCGTATCCAAGATTTTAACAGGTACCTCTTCATACGTTAAATCTTCTGTTATCTCATCCAGTTCTAATTCAATAATGTGGCTCGGGTCGTCCACATATTTACGTAACATCGATACGAAAAAATGTTATGAACACGTGATATACTTGGTGTTAAAACGAGTCTATAGGCCACAGTTCCTACTCGATTGAGGATTTCAAATAGAACAATTAAATCAAGGGTTGAGATTTCCTATCTTCGTCAATTCTTGCTTCTAGAATAACGCCCTCTTGAACCTTTTTCTTCACATTCATCAACTCTGAGTCTGTAGCCTAAGCAGCTTTAACTTTATCAATTAAAGTTGGTTCTAATTGTATTTTTAACATCATCACGTGGGTCTCTAGAATAAGTCGTACGAAATGGGTCTTTGTGTTAACAACGTCGCACTCGTAACTTCATACGATCTTCTACTCAACGCGTCAGCTATCACGTTCGCTCTTCTACGATGATATTGAATGGTATGGTCGTAATCTTCAACAGGTCGAGCCAACATCTTTGGCGCATGTTACGTTCGTTTTGGGTGAAGAAATATTTGAGGGTTTTAGAAATGAGTTTTGTACTGGGGTCAAATTTAAACGTTGAGCGCAAGTAGGAGAAATAAAAGAATGGGTAGAATCGATATCGAATAAGGTATAAACTTCGCAAGAGTTTATGATTAACTTACCCGTGATAGCTTCGGTCGGGTTCCTTGACAAACGCTCTCACTTAAACTACCGACTTTTACTTGTCTGAGACATTCTTTGGCGTCACCATCCCAGCTGGACTTGATTTCACTACATGACAAAATCGAGCTAAGTGACCTTCTCTTCCGTAATTGAAACACGCTTTGGGTTGCTGCGTACAGTTTGGACGGATGTGTCCCTCTTGTCTGCATTTGAAACATACGACCGGTGGTTGTCCTTCTTCGTTTGAAACGAGTGCTGGTGCTGTTGTCTTTCCATCATTATTGAACCTCCTCTTCTAGAAATTTCCACTTCTATTATCTTGGCCATGATTACCACCGAAGTGGTTACCATTCTTGGCATGATAATTTTCCCCACGATGGTTATCGTTGTTCCGATGGTCGTTGCCACCGGTACGATTATTATCATATTGTTGGTCGTTACCTTTTGATTGAGCTGACTCATTCGCTCCACTAACTGAGCCCTATTCACAACATCTGAATATAAACAAAGTTTGTGAGAAATGATGTAAGACCCCGAATTTTATGAAATAAAATTATTCAATTTTTCTTATAATTATTATTCGGTAAATAGTTAAATTGATAAAAGTTTAAAGTTATGGGTGAAATATGCAAATTTTACAAAATACGCAAGTGGCTATAAAATATTCATTGTTGTCGGACAATATTCGTTTGGTCGTGGAATATTCTTTTTGTCGGGAATATCCGTACGACGGCGCAGTCATTTGTGGGCCCCATAATAGAATAACTGTCGGATGAAGATAACAATAAAATTGAGTTTTTATAAATAACGGCGTAGTTGTTACCGTTAACACTGTTGGAATACCCGGTGGTTAAAATACAATAATACGCATGTTTGTACAGTAGCACACGGTTTTATACAGTATTTTTGAATTATTGATCCTTACGTAAGAAGACACTACTCAATAATTGTTACAGTAATTACTGTTCAATATTTTATTTTATTGATTCAATAATTGTTGCGTTGATATTTTATGTTATTGTTGCTTAATAATTGTCACTGCATATCATCTCCATTATCAGATCAATAATTCATATTATTAGAAATATTATTATTAGATAACATTATTGGCAATGTCTAGAAAGTTATGTCTAAGGAGAGGTTTGGTCACCTAATTGCGCGCCAGTAAGGAGAAATCCTTATCGGAAAGCCCCCTCTTTCCTGGGAACGGCCTGATTGTCATAATTGTGATTCTGTAATATTATTTGTGAATAATTAATAATTGATTTATATGATAAGGAAATATTTATTTTATGTGGATATAAATGATGGATATATTTAGTTTTATGTGGATAAAAATGAAGGAATTAATTTTGAGGTGTTTTATCAGTATTTTGTCGGTGTGGAGGTATTAAAAATCATCCGTTTATGGATTTCAGATATTTTTGGTTTGGAATTTGGAAAAACTCAAAGCTACAAAGTTGTAGAGAATTCGATTTCAGGCAGAATGGACATAAAATTCATATTTTTCTGATTAACGGGCTATTTTCTATGAATTGTTGAAGTTTTAAAAAATAAAATGATTTTAATTAAAATTATGGGTGGGATCCACTTTTACTTTTCAAACCATGTGCTATAATTGTTGTGTCAAGTGTGGTGGCTGCTGATTTCTCAAATATGGCTGCGTAGGAGAAAGGTGAAAATAATAATATAATTTATTATTTTAGTCTCCTTTGGCGTTCTAGCATTTTCCTATAAATAGGTACTTAAGTTAGAATTGAAAATCACACCAGAAACATAAGTTTTCTCTATCTATATGATCAAACATATTTTTGTTGGTATTTAGATATCTTGAGTGTTGCTATACGACGCAAGTTCGTTCAGCGTTATATCCGATATTCAAGTCAGAAATACTGCTCTTTTGAGGTATGGGATTTTAAGGGTTATTATATTTTTCAGTTCGTACTTCTTCCGATCTTCAAAAAATTCTGGAAAAATTTGAAATGATATTTTGATGAGTTTTATTGATTTTGTCCAAAAATGGTGATTTTTGGATGTATAGATTAAGAGTTATGAATTTTACGGGAAAATACTATTTTAAAAGTAACCGTTTATAACTCCTTGTGGTTAACTCCAAAATTGATGAAATTTTTATTGGGAGTACATCTATATCATATCAGTGTACTCTGTGAATTTCGAAATTTTTGGATAAAATTATAATTTATGATAAATGTCTAAATATTCGGCTGTTTTGGCCATATGAAAAATAGTAAATAAATTTTAAAAATTTTGGGAAAAATAAATGTTCAATAAAGGACTATATTATGCTAAATTCCAGAAAAAAAATATTTTTGGGACTGATTTGGTATTTTTTATGAAAATAGACTAGTTATGAGTAAATGAATTAAATATGTTATGTGAAGTAAGAAAATTAGAAAATAAGATTTTATGGCTTGAGAATCCTACATGAGATATATGCAGATTTTTGATGAGGGTTTTGGTTATTGATGATGAAATCTTATGAGTTTGGCATTTTAGAATGATTAAATGCATTATTTAGTAAAGTGTAAACAATTAAAATAAATTGTTTACAAGCTTAAGAAATATTATTCTTTCAATATCATTATATCGAAATATTGGTATGAATTTTATTGTGAAATTTCTACCTTTTTTATGTCGAGGTTACTATTCATGAGTTACTATTCACGAGTTATTATTTACGGGTACTATTCACGACAAAATTGGTTTCTTTTTCTAACCAAATTATAGTTGATTTATGAATATTACTCTTGAGATTAAAACTATATGTTGATCATATTATTTTTATTATCATATATAATATTTTTATAACTCTAATGATGATATTTCTCTTTGACTTGAGTGTAAAGATGGGTAAATTTTTGGTATGATCATGACTATGTGTTCTCTTTGGCCAGTAGTGCAAAGTTGAATTATTGACTGGTATGATCATGACCATTGAATTTATAATTGAATATCTTTAGCTTAAGTGCAAAGGTGAATTGATCAACATGGTTATAATTATTGTTTATATAAATTCTGAAATGATTATATATTTCTTTGAGATAATATTATATTTGGCCTGTAGTGCAAATATGAACTGTTGAGGAATATCTTTGGCCTGTAGTGCAAAGATAAATTGTTGATGAATATCTTTGGCCCATAGTGAAAAGATGACATGTTGAATATCTTTGGCCATTAGTGCAAAGATGAACAGGTGTTGAGATGAACATGACCAACTGGTGATACAAATGAATATCTTTGGCTGTAGGGCAAAGATGAAGTTATTAGTATGATTATGAACAGGAACTGTGATTTGGTATAACCATGATCTTTGATGTTTCAGGTAAAGACATGTGATGAAAATTATCTTCGTCCTGGGTGCGAAGAGGAATTTAGAATCACAATTATGATTATGAGTTATTCATATGATTGTGGACCAGAACTGTTGATTGATGTTACAGGAATAAAATATTGTTGGTGAATTTTTAACATGGCGAAGATAATAGACTTTATGGTCTATTTGACTCTTCTAATGGATTGCACGTTCCGCTGCAACTATGGTTGAAAATTTTTATCATCTACCATATGTTTTAAATCTCTGATTTAATTCTGTTAAAGGCTATTGATAATTTATTTATCTTTAGTCATTATATTCTTTATTGGGCTAGTTGTGCTCACCCTTCTGTTTCACAGTTCCTTTCAAGTAATAAGAGTGTAGCTGGGTCGAGCGGGGGTAACAGGGGAATAGAACGGTGGTCATCATTTAGTAGTTATATTTGGTGAATCATCTAGGGTGAGGCGAACCCAACGGTGGAAGGGTATTTTGCCACTATCATACAAGATGTCTAATGACTTACAACCTCGTGTCATCATAAGACAGGATTGTGCTCATCCACTTGCTGAGTATATTTACGAGCACTACCTATATAATCTTGGTATTTGTTTGAAGTATAATTCTCAATTAGAGATAGTGGAGATAATGATAAGTCAAGAGAAGACTCACCATTGGAAAGAATATGATAGTAATCTTCTTGTTTTTCTTTGGGGTCTATTGGGTCAACCAAGGATAATTCTGTGGCCATATGATATCTATCATAACCTAGAAGTATGGCCTCCCATGTACGAAGGTTTCCTTGAGCACTTCCCAAAAATTCTAATTTTTAAAATAATTTTTGACTATACTTTTATGTAAGGTGTCACTGTGTGGTGCTATCCAAGGTTGGGATGAGAGTCAATGTTGGTATATATTTGTATCCAAACTCATAGCATATGTGTTGTTATATTTTGCACGACAATTGTTGTAATAAAGTTGTAGTTGTTTTCTGTACCATGTATTTGGCGACTCAGAATAGGTTGGTTGGAATGGACTTATTTTGGGGTTGTCACATTTGGTATCAGAGCTTAGGGATATGGTCTCTGGTGGAGATCGGGGAATATAACTAGGAGGGGAGAGATGAGTAAATTCTACGCTAGTGTGTCCTACCTAAGCTTATTTGTTGGTCAGTCATAATATCGGGATATTATGTGATATGTTAATTTGTTTAATTAACCTTTATTTTATGGCAGTATTTGAGAATGGCTGCTGAGAATGTTAACAATGGAGTGAATGAGACCGTGGGGATACCTCTAATCACCAACCAGGATAATGTGATCTCAGGCGAAGAAGGAATTAGAGAAATCCATGTGATGAGTGAAGAATTGATAGTTGCACCCGAGCTAGTCGCAGAGGTAGCAGCTGAGAGTGAGAAAGAAGAAGCACCTGAGGAGAATTTATTAGAGGTATTATATGATCAAAATGTAGAATTTCAAAATCGTATTCAAGAGTTAGAAGAGCAGGCTGAAGAACGACAAGCGGTCGTGGACCAAAAGGATGCAACAATTCAAGCTTGTGTTACCCGATATGTGATGCTTGAACAGAAGCATTCTTTGGCAGAGTATAAGATGATAAAGATGGAATCTGAGCTGAAAGAAGAAAAAACTGAACGAGTGAGAATAAGTGATGCATGGGCAAAAGCCGCACGACACGTGGATAATGTGGAAAGAGATGTCCGATCTAAGAAGGCTAAAATAAATGATATGAATTTCTCTTTTTAGAAAGCAATTGGGAGAACCCAACATCGAGTTTTGAATTATCCTGTACAGAGCAGTCAACCTGAATTCGATATGGATCAAAGATTGATGATTCAGATCATGAATCGGGAGTACGACGAGGCAGTTGATGTAAGACCCCAGCTTATTAATGAATAAAATCAAATTTTTTCTAAATATTATTGTGAATAATAAGGGGTTAATTTGATATAATACTTTGGTTATGGGTGAAATGTGCAAATTTTGCAAAATAAGCAAGTGGATATAAAATATTTATTTTGTCGGGGAATATTCGTTTGGTCGTGGAATATTCTTGCTGTCGGGAAATATTCGTACGATGGCGCAGCCTTGTGTGGGCCCCATAACGGAAAGCGATTGGATGAAGAAAACGACAAGTATAGGTTGTTTATAAATAACGGCGTAGTTGTTACCGTTAATACTGTTGGAATACACAGTGGTTAAAATACAGTAGCACACGGTATTGCACTAATTATTGATTCTTACGTAAGAAGGCACTACTCAATAATTGTTACAGTAGTTATTATTCAATATTTTATTTTATTGATTCAATAATTGCTGCGTTAATATTTTATATTATTATTGTTTCAATAATTGTTGCTGCACAGTATTTTCCTTTATCAGATCAATAATTCATATTATTTGAATAATATTATAAGATAACATTATTGGCAATGTATAGAAAGTTCTGTCTAAGGAGAGGTTTGGTCATCTAATTGCGCGCCAGTAAGGAGAAATCCTTATTGGAAAGCCCCCTCTTTCCTGGGAACGGCCTGGTTGTCATAAATGTGATTCTGTAATATTATTTGTGAATAATTAATTATTAATTCATATGATAAGGAAATATTTATTTTATGTGGATATAAATGAGGGATATATTTTTGTGGTTAAAAATGAAGGAGTTAATGTTGAGGTTTTTATCAGTATTTTTGTCGGAATGGAGGTATTAAAAATCAGGGTTTTTGAGATATTTTGCAGGGGTTATAATTTTTAATCCGACCGTTGGATCGTGTTAATTTTTGGATATGTTATACATATATAAGTTGAGTATATGTCCACAAATTTTGAATCGTTAAAAAATGAACGTATGATTTATTATGTATTTTACGAGACAACTAGTTCAAAAATTGTTGAATTTTCGGAGTTAATCATTTTGGTGGAAAATTTTAGAATTTATGGGCCCCACTCTTGGTTGGTGAAGAAATGTGTTGAGATTTTTATTCAAATGTGGTGGGTGAGAATAGTAGCAGGTAAAGCCATCAGGTTGCAGGTTAAGTCTGCTTCGGCGTGCTAACATTTTCCTATAAATAAAGGGCTAAGTTAGAATTGAAAATCACACCAGAAACAAATTTTTTCTCTTTCTCTCTCTAGATTATTGAGTATATTTTGTGAGTATTTAGATACTTTGAGAGCTTCTATTCATCAGAGCAAGTTTCTTTCAGCCTTATACCGGTATTCCGATCAGAAGTACTGATATTTTGAGGTAAGGGATATTATTTTCTTCTTAATGATATTATTTTCTTCAATATCATTATGCTGAAATATTAACATGAGTTTTTATCAAATTTGGAACTTTTTGTGTCGGGGTTACTATTCACGTATACGTTACTATTCACGTATACGGCACTATTCACGAATACGGCACTATTCATCGAAAAATAAAATTTTTCCTTTTTGTCCAAGATGTCTATTGTGGTTACTATCTTTGATTGTATCCATGTTTTGATCTTTATTTTTGAATTCTGCTTCACAATTGATTATTATGAAGTATTATTGATCTTGGATAAACTGTTATACGAATCCCTACTATTTATCCTTCTGTCTCATTGGATTCGTTCTCTTTAAGATATTTTTCATCATCCTCAGTCCTAAATGATGATATTACTGAATATCTTTGGCCTGTAGTGCAAAGATGTATGATTACTTGATGAATATCTTTGGCCTGTAGTGCAAAGATGAACAGGTGTTGAGATGAACATGACTGACAGGTGATACAAATGAATATCTTTGGCCTGTAGTGCAAAGATGAATATTTGGATAAAGATGATTATTAATTGATGTTACAGGGATAAAATATTGATGATTGGACTTTTAAATCTTAGAAGATAGTAGAATTCATTCTCTACTTGACTCTTCTAATGGTTTGCTGTTTCCGCTGCAGTTGTTGATCTAAAACTTGTTGTCGATTATATTCTATTGAATTTTTTTCCTGTTGAATACTAATGATAATTTGTTGTATATTATCTTAGTCATAATATTCTTTACTGGTCTAGTTGAGCTCACCCTTTTCCTTTTTGTTCCATTTTTCTTCTCAGGAGGTGAGAACATAGCAGGATCTAGTCGGGGTATGGAGTGATGGTTCTAGAAAGATGTTTTAGCAGTCCTCACTATTTCTGTAAAATAGTGTTTGAATAATTGTAATGAGGACTTTTTTGAGTGTGGATATTGTTTAGAAGATAATATTTGTATTTAAACTCACAGTATGTGTTGTCGTATTTTGTACTACAATTGTATTATTGAAGTTGTAGTTTGCTTTCTGTACCATGTATTTGGCGACTCAGAATGGGTGTTGTATACCTATTTTGGGGGCGTTTCAGTTGGTATCAGAGCTTAGGGATATGATCCCTGGCTGAGATGTGAGACAAGAACTAGGAGGGGAGAGACGGGAAATTTCTTCGCTAGTATGACCTGACTAAGTTTATTTGGTGTTTATTTGGTCGGTCAGAGTATAGGGATAATATATGACATGACTATTAACCCTTGTTTTATGGCAGTATTTAAGAATGGCAGCTGAGAACGTTAATAATGGAGTAAATCAGACCGTGGAGACACCTTTGATCACCACCCAGGGGAACGTGCAACAGGAAGGCAATATTTCTCCTGTAAACAACGTTACCGAGCAAACGATGAATGATGGAATGTTTAGGAGCTTTTTGCAGTTCATGCAAAATCAGACGAGGGAGACTCGTGTGCAGAATACGGGTGGAAATGATAACAACGCGCGGTTTGTCACTGCCAAGCAGTTCAAAGAATTGGGACCACCAGAATTTAAGGGAAAGCCGGATCCGATCATGGCGGAAACGTGGGTCAAGCAAATTACCAAGATATTCGATGTCTTGGGATGCACAGAGGAACAGAAGGTTCCATTCGCCACCTTTATGTTCCGCGGTGAGGCAGACTACTGGTGGGAGTCTGTGAAGCGTACCCAGCCTGACGCACTCAACATGTCCTGGGAAATATTTTAAAAACTCTTCAATGACAAGTACTTTCCTGAAAGTATTTGTCATATGAAGGAGGTGGAGTTTATCAGACTGGAACAAAACAACATGACGGTGTCCTAGTACGAGGCGAAGTTTGCAGAGTTATCCAGGTTTGCACCTCATTTGGTCGAAAATGAGGAACGAATGACAAGGATGTTTTTGAGAGGTCTAAAACCCGAGATTCGGCAATATCTTATCTCTTATAAATTTTCTTTATATTCAGATGTTGTAAACAGGGCTCAATTATTAGAGCGAGATAATGAGTATGTGCAACCGAGGGACCACAACCAGGGTCATACCGGTGACGGCAGTCATCGAAACAATGAAAACCAGCAGGGAGGAAAATATTCGGACAAAAACGGTAACCACTCTGGTGGTAATCGTGGTCGTGATAATAGAAGGAGCGAGTCGGGAGGGGAGATTGTAAGGCCTCGAATTTTATGAAATAAAATTATTCAATTTTTCTTATAATTATTATTCGGTAAATGGTTAAATTGATAAAAGTTTAAAGTTATGGGTGAAATATGCAAATTTTACAAAATACGCAAGTGGCTATAAAATATTCATTGTTGTCGGAGAATATTCGTTTGGTCGTGGAATATTCTTTTTGTCGGGAATATCCGTACGACAGCGCAGTCATTTGTGGGCCCCATAACAGAATAACTGTCGGATGAAGATAACGACAAAATTGAGTTTTTATAAATAACGGCGTAGTTGTTACCGTTAACACTGTTGGAATACCCGGTGGTTAAAATACAGTAATACGCGTGTTTGCACAGTAGCGCACGGTTTTACACAGTATTTTAGAATTATTGATTCTTACGTAAGAAGGCACTACTCAATAATTGTTACAGTAATTACTGTTCAATATTTTATTTTATTGATTCAATAATTGCTGCGTTGATATTTTATATTATTGTTGCTCAAAAATTGTCACTACACATCATCTCCATTATCAGATCAATAATTCATATTATTTGGAATAATATTATTAGATAGCATTATTGGCAATGTCTAGAAAGTTCTGTCTAAGGAGAGGTTTGGTCACCTAATTACGCGCCCGTAAGGAGAAATCCTTATCGGAAAGCCCCCTCTTTCCTGGGAACGGCCTGATTGTCATAATTGTGATTCTGTAATATTATTTGTGAATAATTAATAATTGATTTATATGATAAGGAAATATTTATTTTATGTGGATATAAATGATGGATATATTTAGTTTTATGTGGATAAAAATGATGGAATTAATTCTGAGGTGTTTTATCAGTATTTTGTCGGTGTGGAGGTATTAAAAATCATCCGTTTGTGGATTTCGGATATTTTTAGTTTGGAATTTGAAAAAACTCAAAGTTACAAAGTTGTAGAAAATTCGATTTCAGGTAGAAAGGATATAAAATTCGTATTTTTCTGATTAACGGGCTATTTTCTATGAATTGTTGAAGTTTCAGAAAATAAAATGATTTTTATTAAAATTATGGGTGTGACCCACTTTTACTTTTCAAACCATGTGCTATAATTGTTGTGTCAAGTGTGGTGGCTGCTGATTTCTCAAATATGGCTGCGTAGGAGAAAGGAGAAAATAATAATATAATTTATTATTTTAGTCTCCTTTGACGTTCTAGCATTTTCCTATAAATAGGTACTTAAGTTAGAATTGAAAATCACACTAGAAACATAAGTTTTCTCTCTCTATATGATCAAGCATATTTTTGTTGGTATTTAGATATCTTGAGTGTTGCTATACGACGCAAGTTCATTCAGCGTTATATCCGATATTCAAGTCAGAAATACTGCTCTTTTAAGGTAAGGGATTTTAAGGGGTATTATGTTTTTCAGTTCGTACTTCTTCCGACCTTCAGAAAATTCTGGAAAAATTTTAAATGATATTTTGATGAGTTTTATTGATTGTGTCCAAAAATAGTGATTTTTGGATGTATAGATTAAGAGTTATGAATTTTACGGGAAAATACTATTTTAAAAGTAACCGCTTATAACTCCTTGTGGTTAACTCCAAAATTGATAAAAATTTTATTGGGAGTACATCTATATCATATCAGTGTACTCTGTGAATTTTGAAATTTTTGGATAAAATTATAATTTATGATAAATGTCTAAATATTCGGCTGTTTTGGCCATATGAAAAATAGTAAATGAATTTTAAAAATTCTGAGAAAAATAGATGTTCAATATAGGACTATATTATGCTAAATTCCAGAAAAGAAATATTTTTGGGACTGATTTGGTATTTTTCATGAAAATAGACTAGTTATGAGTAAATGAATTTAATATGTTATGTGAAGTAAGAAAATTAGAAAGTAGGATTTTATGGCTTGAGAATCCTACATGAGATTTATGCAGATTTTTGATGAGAGTTTTGGTTATTGGTGATGAAATCTTATGAGTTTGGCATTTTAGAATGATTAAATGTATTATTTAGTAAAGTGTAAACAATTAAAATAAATTGTTTATAAGCTTAAGAAATATTATTCTTTCAATATAATTATACCGAAATATTGGTATGGATTTTATTATGAAATTTTTACCTTTTTCATGTCGGGGTTACTATTCATGAGTTACTATTCATAAGTTACTATTCACGAGTTACTATTTACGGGTACTATTCACGACAAAATTGGTTTCTTTTTCTAACCAAATTATAGTTGATTTATGAATATTACTCTTGAGATTAAAACTATATGTTGATCATATTATTTTTATTATCATATATAACATTTTTACAACCCTAATGATGATATTTCTCTTTGACTTGAGTGTAAAGATGGGTAAATTTTTGGTATGATCATGACTATGGGTTCTCTTTGGCCAGTAGTGCAAAGTTGAATTGTTGACTGGTATGATCATGACCATTGAATTTATAATTGAATATCTTTAGCTTAAGTGCAAAGGTGAATTGATCAACATGGCTATAATTATTGTTTATATAAATTCTGAAATGATTATATATTTCTTTGAGATAATAATATATTTGGCCTATAGTGCAAATATGAACTGTTGAGGAATATCTTTGGCCTGTAGTGCAAAGATGAATTGTTGATGAATATCTTTGGCCTGTAGTGCAAAGATGACATGTTGTTGAATATCTTTGGCCAGTAGTACAAAGATGAACAGGTGTTTAGATGAACATGACCAACTAGTGATACAAATGAATATCTTTGGCCGTAGTGCAAAGATGAAGTTATTAGTATGATTATGAACAGGAACTGTGTTTTGGTGTAACCATAATCTTTGATGTTTCAGGTAAAGACATGTGATGAAAATTATCTTCGTCCTTGGTGCGAAGAGGAATTTAGAATCACTATTATGATTATGAGTTATTCATATGATTGTGGACCAGAACTGTAGAGTGATGTTATAGTAATAAAATACTGTTGGTGGATTTTTAACATGGAGAAGATAATAGACTTTATGGTCTATTTGACTCTTCTAATGAATTGTACGTTTCGCTGCAACTATGATTGAAAATTTTTATCATCTACCATATGTTTTAAATCTCTGATTTAATTCTGTTAAAGGCTATTGATAATTTATTTATCTTTAGTCATGATATTCTTACTGGGCTAGTTGTGATCACCCTTCTGTTTCACAATTCCTTTCAGGTAATAAGAGTGTAGCTAGGTCGAGCGGGGGTAACATGGGAATAGAACGGTGGTCATCATTTAGTAGTTATATTTGGTGAATCATCTAGGGTGAAGCGAACCCAATGGTGGAAGGGTGTTTTGCCACTATCATACAAGATGTCTAATGACATACAACCTCGTGTTATCATAAGACAGGATTGTTCTCATCCACTTTCTGAGTATATTTACGAGTACTACCTATATAATCTTGGTGTTTGTTTGAAGTATAATTCTCAATTAGAGACAGTGGAGATAATGATAAGTCAAGAGAAGACTCACCATTGGGAAGAATATGATAGTAATCTTCTTGTTTTTCTTTGGGGTCTATTGGGTCAACCAAGGATAATTCTGTGGTCATATGATATCTATCATAACCTAGAAGCATGGCCTCCCATGTACAAAGGTTTCCTTGAGCACTTCCCAAAGATTCTAATTTCTAAAATAGTTTTTGACTATACCTTTATGTAAGGTGTCACTGTGAGGTGCTATCCAAGGTTGGGATGAGAGTCACAGTTGGTATATATTTGTATCCAAACTCACAGCATATGTGTTGTTGTATTTTGCACGACAATTATTGTAATAAAGTTGTAGTTATTTTCTGTACCATGTATTTGGCGACTCAGAATAGGTTGGTTGGAATGGACCTATTTTGGGGTTGTCACAAATGAGGCATTGACGTATATTGGGTTTCAAACCTCGCAGAAATATTCGTGTCATTCGCTCCTCATTATCAACCAAATGGGATGGAAATCGGGATAACTACACAAACTTAGCCTCGTACTGCGACACGGTCATATTATTTTGCTATAGCTTGATGAACTCTACCTCTTTTATGTGATGAAAACTTTCGGAAAAGTACTTGTCGTTGAACAGTACTTGAAACTTTTCCCAAGACATTTAGAGTGCGTCAGGCTGGGTACGTTTTACAAATTCCCACTAGTGATCTGCTTCTTCACGCAACATAAAGGTGGCAAATAGAACCTTTTGCTCCTCTGAGCATTCCAAGACATCAAATATCTTGGTGATCTGATTTATCCACGTCTCTGCCGTAAGTGGTTCTGGCTTTCCAATAAACTCTGGTGGTGCCAGCTCCTTGAACTGTTTAGCGGTGACCATCCGCGCGTTGCTATCATTTCCACCCGTATTTTGTACACGAGTCTCCCTCGTCTGATTTTGCATGAACTGCAAAAAGCTTCTAAACATCTCATTGTTCGTTATTTGATCGGCGTTATTGTTTACCTGAGGATTGTTGCCTTCCTGCACATTATCTTGGATATTGATCGTCGGTGACTCAACGATCTCATGTGCTTCATTGCTTATCTCAATATTTTCAGATGCCATTCTCAAACACTGTCACAAAACAAGGGTTAATTGACATGTCACATATTATCCGTATACTCTGACCGACCAATTAAATACCAAATAAACTTAGGAAGGTCATACTAGTGAAGGAATTTTTCCATCTCTCCCCTCCTAGTTCTTGTCTCACATCTCAGCCAGGGATCATATCCCTAAGCTTTGATACCAACTGTGACGCCCCCAAAATAGGTATACATCACCCATTCTGAGTCGCCAAATACATGGTACAGAACTTAAATACAAACTTAAATATACAATACGAGTTGTGAGTTTTAATACAAATATTATCTAATAGACAGTATTAAAACTCAAAAGGAGTCTTCATTATAATTATTATCACACTATTTTACAGAATAGTGAGGACTACTAATGCAACCATCTGGACCGTCAATCCATTCCCCGACTAGTCCCAGCTATATTCATATTTCCTGAAGAGAACAGTGAAAGAAAGGGTGAGCTCAACTAGCCCAATAAGAAATATTATGACTAATATAATGCAAAATAAATTATCCTTAGCCTTCAACAGTATAACAACTGATAGAATATAATAGACAACAAGTTTTAGATCAACAATTGCAGCGGAATAAACAATCCATTAGAAGAGTCAAGTAGAGCATAATATCTACCATCTTCTATGATTTAAAAGGTTTTTCATCACTTCTATCGCTGAGACTCAACTTAATAAATAATCCACATCATCGAATCATCCCCGCACTACGGGCTAAGGATAATCGTGTTTTCATCAACGGTCATGATCATGCCATAAAAAAAATTCATCTTTTCACCCTTGGCCGAAGAGAATCCATAGCCATAATCACACCAAAAACTGTCCATCAATGCACTACGGACCAATGAGGACTTTTACCACATCATTTGTAACATTACGGTCATGATTATACCGAATAATACCTGATCATAATCATACCAAGTCCATCTATGCACTACAGGCCACGGATGACTTTCAACAGAATATAAACATGAGGATGATGACAATGATATAAGAATTCAATAAAAATAAGTTCAAAGATAAATTTTTAAAGATTTATAATTTAATTTATCCAGAAATAAATAACGTCTAAATTGTCAACATGATACTGCTTTGTGGAGTAATATTCAAGAATCATATTGTATCAATAATGATTTGGACCGAAAAGTAATCAATTTTTATCATGAATAGTACCCCCGGTGAATAGTAACTGAGTGAATAGTATCCAGTGAATGGTAACTTCAAGAATAGTAACCCCGAAACAAAAAGATAGAAATTCCACAATAAAACTCATATCAATAATTCGGTATAATGATATTAAAGAAAATAATATCATTTACGAAGAAAATAACATCTCTTACGATTATTAAACGAAAATAATATTCATTACGAATATTAAACGAATATAATATTTCTCGTGAATATTGAACGAAATAAAATTTCTTATGAATATTGAACAGAAATAATATTCATACGAATACGAAAAATAATATCTCTTCAGAATGTGAAATAAATAATACCCCTTACCTCAAAAGAGCAGTATTTCTGACTAAAATATCGGATATAGTACTGAAAGAACTTGTACTGAATAGCAACTCTTAAAGTATCTAAATACTCACACAAATACGCTCGATAATATAGAGAGAGAAAGAGAGAAAACTTGTTTCTGGTGTGATTTTCAATTCTAACTAAGCACCCTATTTATAGAAAAATATTAAAACGCCGAAGCAGACTTAACCTGCTACCTGATGACTTTACCTGCTACTATTTCCGCCCACCACTTTTGAAATAAAATTTCAGCACATTTCTCACCAATCAAAAGTGGGGCCCACCAATTCTAGAAATTTCCAAAATATTTTAAATAATCAGTAACTTCAATAATTCATAAAAAATAGCCCTTTTACCAGAAAAATTTGAATCCCATGTGCTTTTCATAGGAAATTCAATTCTCTACAACTTTGTAGCTTTAAGTTTTTTCAAATTCTAAACAGAAAATATCTGAAATTCATATACGGATGATTTTTAGCACCTCTATTTCGCCAAAAATATTGATAAAATACCACAGCATTAATTCCTTCATTTATAACCACAATAAATATATCCACATAAAATAAATATTTTCTTATCATATAAATCAATAATTAACTATTCACAAATAATATTATAGAATCACAATTATGACAACCAGGTCGTTCTCAGGAAAAAAAGGGCTTTTCGATAAGGATTTCTCCTTACTAGCGCGCAATTAGATGACCAAATCTCTCCTTAGACAGAACTTTCTAGACATTGTCAATAATGCTATCTAATAATATTATTCAAATAATACGAATTATTGATCTGATAATGAGAAATACTGTGGAGTGATAATTATTGAAACAACAATAATATAAAATATCAACGTAACAATTATTGAATCAATAAAATAACATATTAAACAGTAATTACTGTAACAATTATTGAGTAAAACTGAGTGACTTTTTACGTAAGCACCAATAATCAATACCGTGTGCTACTATGTAACCACGTGTATTACTGTACTTTTACTACCGGGTAGTTCAACAGTTAACGGTAAAACTTCCGCTGCTATTTTTATAAAAAAATATTTCTGTCGTTTTCTCATTTCGACAATAATTTCGTTGTGTGGTACACAAATGGCTGCGCCATCGTATAAATATTCCCCGATAACAAGAATATTCCACGACCAAACGAATATTTTCTGACAATAATGAATATTTTATAACCACTTGCTTATTTTGTAAAATTTGCACATTTCACCCATAACCACAACATTATATCAATTTAACACCTTATTATTCAAAATAATAATTAGAGGAAATTCAATTTTATTTATAAAAAAGTTGGGGTCTTACATAAAATATTCGTTTGGTCGGAGAATATTCGTTTTAACAGGGAATATTCGTACGACGGCACAATTATTGGTGGACCCTACAACGGAAGTATTGTCGTAGTAAGAAAACGACAGAATTATCATTTTATAAAAATAACGGCGAAAGTGTTACCGTTAAAACTGTTGAACTACTTGGTAGTAAAAGTACAGTAATACGCGTGGTTGCATAGTAGCACACAGTATTGATCATTGATGCTTACGTGATAAGTCACTCAGTTATACTCAATTATTGCTACAGTAATTGCTGCATCATATCTCTCATATTATTGATTCAATTATTGTCATAGTATCATCTGCATAATAAGTTATATTGTTAAATCAATAATTGAGACGACAAAGTTATTCATATTATTATTTGCAATATTGACAATGTCTAGAAGTTCTGTCAAGGAGATGTTAGATAATCTAATTGCGCGCCAATAGGGAGGAATTTTTATCGGAAAGCCCCCTCTTTCCTGGGAATGACCTGATTGTTAAATGTTGTGCGTTATAATATTAATGATGAATAAGTTCGTGTTGATTAAAGATGAAATTGATAGTTCCATTGTGTTGAAATTATTAGTGTTAGAGGAAATCGATATTTATTTCGATATTAATTGATGTCTGGAAGTTATACTGACCAGTCGGGTAATTAACAGGATAAATGAGCAATTAATTGCTATTAATTCACATGATTATAACTATTTGTTCACATGCGTGTACTATTGATTCACATTCTTGTACTATTAGGGGTGGTGGTGCAAGATTGGTAATACTTGTATGACTAAATTAAAAATGGAGGTATAGATGAAGGTACTATACTATAATTAATTTTTTCACATGTTTAGAACTATTGAGTCACATAATTTACTATTGATTCACATGATTTACTATTAGGGGAGGTGGTGCAAGTTTAATAATACTTGCAGGACTAAATTAAAAATGAAAAAAAGAGGGAGGTATTATACTGTAATATTTTGAGCTCCAAAATGTGCAATTATTGAAACTATATTTTCCTATAAATAGAAACTCATTATTCCTTCATTTCTCACCAATTCACTAAGTCTCACAAGAGAAATTATTATAGAGAGAAAGAAGAAGAGAAGTCTGCTACCTCACTATTCTAGTATCCAGTTTTCTTCTAAGGTAAGGGGTATTATTTCTTTCGTATTCATGAAGAGAGCTTCTGTTATTCCATTCTTTATTATTATGTTAGAATAACAAGTCTATGCGAAGTACCGCATATTTGGTGAAATTCTTCTATTATTCCATTCTTTATTATTATGTTGGAATAACCTGTCTATGCGAAGTACCGCATACATGGTGAAATTCTTCTGTTATTCTATTCTTTATTATTCTGTTGGAATAACCTGTCTGTGCAGTCTATCGCATGCCTGGTGAATTCTGTTGTTATTCCATTCTTTATTATTCTGTTGGAATATCCTGTCTGTGCGGATTACGCATGACCTGGTTCCGTTCTTTATTATTCTGTTGGAATATCCTGTCTATGCGGATTACGCATGACCTGCTTCCATTCTTTATTATTCTGTTGGAATAACCTGTCTGTGCGGTCTATCGCATACATGGTGAATTCTTCTGTTATTCTATTCTTTATTATTCTGTTAGAATAACTTGTCTATGTAGATTACCGCATGCATGGTGAATGATCCTTCGTATTCATTCTTTATTAATTTGTGTAAATGATCTGTCTACGTGGATTACCGCATGGCGGGTGAAAATCCATTTGCAGTTTCGTATATTCTATTATACTCGTATGAGATATCATTTCTTTTGTACTCGTCATGGAATATCATTTTCTTTGATATTTTTCTTTTACAAGTTACTATTCATGGGTTACTATTCACCCGATTATTATTCACTCTAGTATTATTCACTCGGGTATTCGGGGCACTTTTCGTGTCGAAGTACTATTCATGAGTTACTATTCACAGGTTACTATTTACACGATTACTATTCACTCTAGTATCATTCACTCGGGTATTCAGAACACTTTTCATGTCGGGGTACTATTCCTGAAGTACTATTCACGGGGTACTATTTATCGGAAAAATATATTCTTTTCTGTCCAAATTATTTTTCGTACATAAATATTATTCTTGAATTTTACTCTACAAAGCAGTATCATGTTGACAATTTGGACATTATTGGTTTCTGGATAAATTAAATTATAAATCTTTAAAATTTATCCTTGAACTTGTTTTATTAAATTATTATGTCATTGTCATCATCCTCATGCTTATATTGTGATGAAAGTCATCTTTGAATTTACATGCATAGATGGACTTGATATTATTATGACCAGGGATTATTCGGTATAATCATGGCCGTAATGTGACGAATGATGTGGTAAAAGTCCTCATTAGTCGTAGTGCATTGATGAACATTTATGGGTATGATTATGACAAGGGATTATTCGGTATAGTCATGACCATTGATGATTACATGAATATCCTTGGCCCGTAGTGCAGGGATGATTCGATGATGTGGTTTATTTATTAAGCTGAGTCTCAGCAATAAAGTTGATGAAAAACTTTTTAAATCATAGAAGATAGTGGATTTTATGCTCTACTTGACTCTTCTAATGGATTTCTTATTCCGCTGCAGTTGTTGATCTAAAACTTATTGTCTATTATATTCTATCAGTTGTTATACTGTTGAAGACTAAGGATAATTTATTCTGCATTATCTTAGTCATAATATTTCTTATTGGGCTAGTTGAGCTCACCCTTTTCTTTCATTGTTCTCTTCAGGAAATGAGAATATTGCTGGAACAAGTCAGGGAATGGAGTGATGGTCCATGATAGGTGGCTTTAGTAGTCCTCACTATTCTATAAAATAGTGTGATAATAATTGTAATGAGGACTCCATTGAGAGTGGATATTGTCTAGAAGGCAATATTCTTGTTTAAACTCTCAGCTATGTTTTGTCGTACTGTACACGACAGTTATATAATTAAGTTTGTATTTGATTTATGTACCATGTATTTGGCGACTCAAGATGGGTGATGTATACCTGTTTTGGATGTGGGTCACAGTTGGTATCAAAGCTTAGGGATATGATCCCTGGCTGAGATGTGAGACAAGAACTAGGAGGGGAGAGACGGGGAATTCCTTCGCTAGTATGACCTACCTAAGTTTATTTGGTATTTAATTGGTCGCTCAAAGTATAGGGATAATATGTGACATGCCAATTAACCCTTGTTTTGTGGCAGTGTTAGAAAATGAAATCTTAAAATCAAGAGATGAACTCATATAGAGATTTAAGTAATGAATTAAGGAGAATTTTATGATCGAAATATAGAACTGTATGATCGTATTCGTGAGTTAGAAGAGCAGGGTGAAGAACAGCAGGCGGTCGTGAAACAAAGGGAAGCACCAAAGTCAAGTCCAGCTGAGACGGTGTCACCAAAGGCGGATACGGACAAAACAAAGTCGGTGGTTTCAGGAAGAGCGTTTTTCGTGACTTCTCAAAAAGCGAGTAACCCGAACGAAGTTAGCACGGGTTAGTTAATTATAAATTCTTGCGAAGTCTATACCTTATTAGATACTGGTTCTGCCCATTATTTTATCTATCTTGCTTCCACTAAACATTTAAATTTGACCCCAGAGAAGTTAAACTTTGTCTTATTGGTTAAAACTTCGTTAGTAAAAACCTTCGTTACCTCCACTGTTTATAAATCTTGTTTATTCAAATCGACACTTTCACGTTACTTGTCAATCTTATCTCTTTGAAAATACTTGCCTTTGATGTGATTTTAGTAATCGATTGGTTAACTACTCATCATTCTTTTCATAAGGTTGTTAGCTTTCATATTCATAACCAACCTGTTATGCGAATTCAAGCAACCAAACCACTAAAGTCAATCACTGTCATATCAAGCCATAAGTAAAGAGCCCCGAACCTTTTGCTAGTGACTTCCAAGTCTTGGAATACACCGAAGTCGAACTTTTCATAGGGGACGTCGTGAATAACGGTGGCAAGTTGATAGGTATCAATGTGACGTGCTATCCAAGTCTTGGATGAGAGTCACAGTTTTGAATGACATTTCTATTGTTAATAAATTTCCTGACATATTCTTGAAGACTTCTTAGCCTACCCCAGAGCGTGAAATCAAATTTTGTATTGACCCCAGTACAAAACCCATTTCTAAAATCTTCAAATATTTTTCTTCGCCCAAAACGAACGTAACGTGCTCCAAAGACGTTGGCTCGAGCTGTTGAAGATTACGATTATACCTTTTAATATCATCATGGAAGAGCGAACGTGGTAGCTGACGCGTTGAGTAGAAGATAGTATGCGTTTACGAGTGCGATGTTGTTAACACAAAAATCCATTTCGCATAACTTACAAATGATAAAGATAGAGTTAAAGACTCTAAGGACCCATGTGAAGATAACGAATATACGAGTAGAATCGACTTTAATCGATAAAGTTAAAGCCGCTCAAGCTACATACTCAGAGCTGATGAATATGAAGAAGAAGGTTCAAGAAGGCGTTATTCTAGAAGCAAGAATCGACGAAGAGAGGAAATCTCAACCCTCGATTTAATTGGCCCATTTAAAATCCTTGATCGAGTAGGAACTGTGGCCTATAGACTCATTTTACCGCCAAGTATGTCACGTGTTCATAACGTTTTTCACGTATCGATGTTACGTAAATATGTGGACGACCCGAACCACATTATTGAATTAGAACTAGATGAGATAGCAGAAGATTTAACGTATGAGAAGATACGTGTTAAAATCTTGGATAAGAAAAATCATATTCGACACTCAAAGGTTATACCTCAAGAGTTAGAATCCGAAATGAAGTCAAGGTATCCTCACCTCTTCGGCATACCAGGTATGTACGTAAATTTCGAGGGCGAAATTTCATAAGGAGGAGAGATTGTGAGACCCCAAATTTTATGAATAAAAATTTAAATTTCTTGAAATATTTTTTTAAATATTATGGTGTAGATTTGATATAATGTTATAGTTAAGGGTGATATGTAAAATTTTTGCAAAGTATGCAAATTGTTATAAAATATTTGTTTGGTCAGGGAATATTCGTTTTAACAGGGAATATTCGTACGACGGCACAATCATTGGTGGACCCCACAACAGAATTATTGTCGTAGTAAGAAAACGACATAATTATCATTTTATAAAAATAACGACGAAAGTGTTACCGTTAAAACTGTTAAACTACTCGGTAGTAAAAGTATTGTAATATGCGTGGTTGCATTGTAGCACATGGTATTGATTATTGATGCTTAAGTGATAAGTCGCTTAGTTATACTCAATTATTGCTATAGTAATTGCTGCATCATATCTCTCATATTATTGATTCAATTATTGTCACAGTATCATTTGCATAATATGTTATATTATTAAATCAATAATTGAGACGATAAAGTTATTAATATTATTATTTGCAATATTGACAATGTCTAGAAGTTCTGTCAAGGAGAGGTTAGATAATCTAATTGCGCGTCAATAAGGAGAAGTCCTTATCGGAAAACCCCCTCTTTCCTAAGAACGACCTGGTTGTTAAATATTGTGCGTTATAATATTAATGATGAATAAGTTCGTGTTGATTAAAAATGAAATTGATAGTTCCATTGTGTTAGAATTATTAGTGTTAGTGGATATCGACATTTATTTCGATATTAATTGATGTTTGGAAGTTATACTGACCAGTCGGGTAATTAATCAGATAAATGAGCAATTAATTGCTATTAATTCACATGATTATAACTATTTGTTTACATGTGTATACTATTGATTCACATTCTTATACTATTAGGGGTGGTGGTGCAAGATTGATAATACTTGCGTGACTAAATTAAAAATGGAGGTATAGATGATGGTACTATACTATAATTAATTTTTTCACATGTTTAGAACTATTGAGGCACATGATTTACTATTGATTCACATGATTTACTATTAGGAGAGGTGGTGCAAGTTTGATAATACTTGCAGGACTAAATTAAAAATGAAGAAAAAGATGGAGGTATTATACTGTAATATTTTGAGCTCCAAAATGTGCAATTATTGAAACTATATTTTCCTATAAATAGAAGCTCATTCTTCCTTCATTTCTCACCAATTCACTAAGTCTCACAAGAGCAATTATGTAAGACCCTGAATTTTATGAAATAAAAGTATTCAATTTTTCTTATAATTACTATTCAGTAAATGGTTAAATTGATAAATATTAAAGTTAAGGGTGATATATGAATTTTTTTTTCAAAATACATAAGTGGTTATAAAATATTCATTGTTGTCGGGGAATATTCGTTTGGTCGTGGAATATTCTTTCTGTCGGGGAATATTCGTACGACGGCGCAGCCATTTGTGGGCCCCATAACAGAATAACTGTCAGGTGAAGAAAACGACAAATTTGAGTTTTTACAAATAACGGCGTTGTGACAACCCCAAAATAGGTCCATTCCACCCAACCCATTCTGAGTCATCAAATACATGGTACAGAAAACAACTACAACTTTATTACAACAATTGTCGTGCAAAATACAACAACACATATGCTGTGAGTTTGGATACAAATATATACCAAATGTGACTCATGTTCCAACTGTGGACATCACCTCACAATAACACCTTACATAAAGGTATAGTCAAAAACTGTTTTAGAAATTAGAATCTTTGGGAAGTGCTCAAGGAAACCTTCGTACATGGGAGGCCACGCGTCTAGGTTATGATAGATATCATATGGCCACAGAATTATCCTTGGTTGACCCAATAGACCCCAAAGAAAAACGAGAAGATTACTATCATATTCTTCCCAATGGCGAGTCTTCTCTTGACTTATCATTATCTCCACTGTCTCTAATTGAGAATTATACTTCAAACAAACACCAAGATTATATAGGTAGTGCCCATAGATATACTCAGCAAGTGGATGAGCACAACCCTGTCTTATGATGACACGAGGTTGTATGTCATTAGACATCTTGTATGATAGTAACAAAACACCCTTCCAACGTTGGGTTCGCCTCACCCTATTTTCTTCACCAAATATAACTACTAAATGATGACCACCGTTCTATTCCCTTGTTACCCCCGCTCGACCCAGCTACACTCTTATTACCTGAAAGGAATTGTGAAGCAAAAGGGTGAGCACAACTAGCTCAGTAAAGAATATCATGACTAAAGATAATTCAATTATCAATAGCCTTCATCAACAATAAATCAGAGATTTAGAACATATGGTAAATGATAAAAATTTCAACCATAGTTGCAGCGGAACGAGCAATCCATTAGAAGAGTCAAATAGACTATAAAGTCTATTATCTTCTCCATGTTAAAAATCTATCAACAATGTTTTATCCCTGTAACATCAATCAACAATTCTGGTCCACAATCATATGAATAACTCATAATCATAACTGTAGTTCTAAATTCCTCTTCTCATCCAGAACGAAGATAATTTTCATCACCTATCTTTACCTGAAACATCAAAGATCATGGTTACACCAAATCACATTTCCTGTTCATAATCATACGAATAACTTCATCTTTGAACTACGGCCAAAGATATTCATTTGTATCACCAGTTGGTCATGTTCATCTCAACATCTGTTCATCTTTGCACTACGGGCCAAAGATATTCATCAACAATTCATCTTTGCACTACAGGCCAAAGATATTCCTCAACAATTCATATTTGCACTACGGCCAAATATATTAATATCTCAAAGAAATATATAATCATTTCAGAATTTATATAAACAATAATTATAACCATGTTGATCAATTCACCTTTGCACTTAAGCTAAAGATATTCACTTATAAATTCAATGGTCATGATCATACCAGTCAACAATTCAACTTTGCACTACTGGCCAAAGAGAACCCATAGTCATAATCATACCAATAATTTACCCATCTTTACACTCAAGCGAAAGAGAATTTCAACATCAAGGTTATAAAAATGTTATATATGATAATAAAAACAATATGATCAACATATAGATTTAATCTCAAGAGTAATATTCATAAATCAACTATAATTTGGTTAGAAAATGAAACCAATTTTGTCGTGAATAGTAACTCGTGAATAGTAACTCATGAATAGTAACTCGTGAATAGTAACTCATGAATAGTAACTCACGAATAGTAATCCCGACATGAAAAAGGTAGAAATTCCACAATAATATACATACCAATATTTCGGTATAATGATATTGAAAGAATAATATTCTTAAGCTTATAAACAATTTATTTAAATTGTTTACACTTTACAAATTAATGCATTTAATCATCATAAAACGCCAACTCTTAAGATTTCATCATCAATAACCAAAACCCTCATCAAAAATCTGCATATACCTCATATATAGGATTCTCAAGCCATAAAATCCTATTTTCCAATTTTCTTACTTCACATAACATATTTAATTCATTTTCTCATAACTAGACTATTTTCATGAAAAATACCAAATCCGTTCCAAAAATATTTCTTTTCTGGAATTTAGCATAATATAGTCCCATAGTGAACATATATTTTTCTCAGAATTTTTAAAAGTCATTTACTATTTTTCATATGGCCAAAATAGCCGAATATTTAGACATTTATCAAAAATTGTACTTTTGTCTAAAAATTTTGAAATTTACAGAGTATACTTCTATCATATACATGTACTCCCAATAAAAATTTCATCAATTTTGGAGTTAACCACAAGGAATTATAAGCTGTTACTTTTAAAATAGTATTTTCTCATAAAATTCATAACTCTCAATCTATACATCCAAAAATCACCATTTTTGGATACAATCAAGAAAACTCATCAAAATATCATTTCAAATTTTTCTAGAATTTTTGAAGATCAGAAAAATTACGAAACTGAAAATCATAACAACCCTTAAAATCCCTTAATATCCCTTACTATCCCTTACCTCAAAAGAGCAGTACTTCTGACTGGATATCGAATATGATGCTGAAGGAAACTTGCACTGATGAATAGAAACTCACAGAGTATCTAAATACTCACAAAATACACTCAATAATCTAGAGAGAGAAAGAGAGAAAACTTATGTTTCTGGTGTGATTTTCAATTCTAACTTAGCCCTCTATTTATAGAAAAATTTTGGTAGGTTTGACCTGCAACCTGATGGCTTTACCTGCTACTATTCCCACCCACCACATTTGAAATATAATTCAGCACATTTCTTCACCAACCACAAGTGGGGCCCACCAATTCTAGAATTTTCCACCAAAAATGATTTATAACCTGATTTCCGAATCAGCCACCTCTTAAAATTCATAACAAATCATACGTTCATTTTTAACGGTTCAAAATTTGTGGACATATACTCAACTTATATATGTATAACATATCCAAAAATTACCACGATCCAACGGTCGGATTAAAAATTATAACCCCCGTAAAATATCTCAAAAACCCTAATTTTTAATACCTCCATTCCGACAAAAATACTGATAAAAACCTCAACATTAACTCCTTCATTTTTAACCACAAAAATATATCCCTCATTTATATCCACATAATATAAATATTTCCTTATCATATGAATCAATAATTAATTATTCACAAATAATATTACAGAATCACATTTATGACAACCAGGCCGTTCCCAGGAAAGAGGGGGCTTTCCAATAAGAATTTCTCCTTACTGGCGCGCAATTAGATGACCAAACCTCTCCTTAGACAGAACTTTCTAGACATTGACAATAATGTTATCTAATAATATTATTCAAATAATATGAATTATTGATCTGATAAAGGAAAATACTGTGCAACAACAATTATTGAAACAACAATAATATAAAATATCAACGCAACAATTATTGAATCAATAAAATAAAATATTGAACAGTAATTACTGTAACAATTATTGAGTAGTGCCTTCTTACGTAAGAATCAATAATTTCAAAAATACTATGCAATACCGTGTGCTACTGTGCAATAACGGGTATTACTGTATTTTAACCACCGGGTATTCCAACAGTGTTTACGGTAACAACTACGTCGTTATTTGTAAAAACTTAAATTTTTGTCGTTATCGTCATCCGACAGTTATTCGTTATGGGGCCCACAAATAGCTGCGCCGTCGTACGAATATTCCCCGACAGAAAGAATATTCTACGACCAAACGAATATTCCCCGACAACAATGATTATTTTATAACCACTTGCTTATTTTGAAAAAAATATTCACATTTCACCCATAACTTTAAACTTTTATCAATTTAACCATTTACTGAATAGTAATTATAAGAAAAATTGAATACTTTTATTTCATAAAATTCGGGGTCTTACAGGCGTAGTTATTACCGTTAACACTGTGACGCCCCCAAAATTAGGTATACATCACCCATCTTGGGTCGTCAGATACATAGTACAGAATACAAATACAACTTATTAATACAACTGTCGTGTACAATACGACAAAACATAAACTGTGAGTTTGAATACAAATATTGTCTTCTAGAGAGTATTCATACTCAAAAGGAGTCCTTATTACATTTATTATCACACTATTACATAGAATAGTGAGGACTACTAACTAATACTATCATTCGGACCATCACTCCGTTCCCCGACTTGCCCCAGCTACGTTCTCATTTCCTGAAGAGAACAGTGAAAGAAAGGGTGAGCTCAACTAGCCTAGTAAGAAATATTATGACTAAGATAATGCAGAATAAATTATCATTAGCCTTCAACAATGTTAAACTGATAAAATATAATAGACATCAAGTTTAACTGCAGCGGAACAAGCAATCCATTAAAAGAGTCAAGTAGAAAATAAACTCTACTATCTTTTATGGTTTAAAAGGTTTTTCAACACTGTGATCGCTGGGACTCAGCTTAATAAAATAATCCACATCATTGAATTACCCCTGTACTACGGGTAAGGATATTCGTGTATTCATTAATGGTCATGATCATGCCAACAACTGTCCATCAATGCACTACGGGCCAATGAGGACTTTTACCACATCATTTGTAATATTACGGTCATAATTATACCGAATAATCCCTGGTCATAATCATACCAAGTCCATCTATGCACTACAGGCCACAGATGACTTTCAACATTTTATAAACACGAGGATGATGACAATGATATAAGAATTCAATTAAATAAGTTCAAGAATTAATTTATCCAAGAATTAAAAACGTCCAAATTGTCAACATGATACTGCTTTGTGGAGTAAAATTCAAGAATGCTTAGAAGAATATTTTCATGAAAAGATACTGGATGAAACGCAATTATCAAGGATATTCCACAAATTTCATGGAGTATAGAAGTCAAAACTTAACCAACTGAGTATAATAAAGAATGGAATAACAAAAGAAATCACCATGCATGCGATAGATCACACAGACAGGTTATTCTAACAGAATAATAAATAATGGAACCAGGTCCGGCGCAAAACGCACAGACAGAATATTCCAACAGAATAATAATAAAGACGGAACCAGGTTCGGTGTAAAACACACAGACAGGATGTTCCAACAGAATAATAATAAAGACAGAACCAGGTCCGGTGTAAAACACACAGACATGATGTTCCAACAGAATAATAATAAAGACGGAACCAGGTCCGGTGTAAAACACACAGATAGGATATTCCAACAGAATAATAGAAGAATGTCACCAAGTATAGGGTAGACCGCGTATACAGGTTATTCCAACAGAATAATAAGAAATAGAATAACAACAGTTCTCTTCATGAATAAGAAAGAATAACACCCCTTACCATTTTAAAGAAGAGTTGAAATAAGGAAGTAGCAGAATACTCTTCTTCTCTCTCTCTCTATAGTTTCTCTCTCTAGAGTTCAGTGAATTCGTAAGAAATAATAAAGGAATGAGCTGCTATTTATAGAAAAATAGAATGCATAGTAACTAATCCATGAACGGTCCAGATTGATTACTTTAATCTGACGGTCCATATTTAAAGAAAAATCTTTTAAATAAAATATAATATATTCTATTTATAGAATAACTTTAATAAAGTATTCTGTTTTATATAAAAAGATGTTTCTGTTTTATTACGTTAATAATACGAATAAAACAAAACGTCATTATCGCTAAATAATTCATATTATTAACTGACAATAATTGAATCAAACTGAGTGACTTCTCACATAAGCATTAATAATCAATACCGTGTGCTACTATGCAACCACACGTATTACTGTACTTTTACTACCGAGTAGTTCAACAGTATCAATGGTAAAACTTCCGCCATTATTTTTAATAAAATATTTTTGTCGTTTTCTTAATCTGACAATAATTCCGTTGTGGGGTCCACCAATGATTGTACCGTTGTACGAATATTCCCTGTTAAAACGAATATTCCCCGACCAATCGAATATTATATAACAACTTGCGTACTTTGTAAAATTTATAAATATTACCCACAACTATAACATTATATCAAATTAACTCCATAATATTCAAAAATGATATTTATAGAAAATTTATCTTTATTTATAAAAGTTGGGGTCTTACAAACACTGTTGGAATACCAGGTGGTTAAAATACAGTAATACGCGTTATTGCACAGTAGCACACGGTATTGCATAGTATTTTTGAAATTATTGATTCTTACGTAAGAAGGCACTACTCAATAATTGTTACAGTAATTACTGTTCAATATTTTATTTTATTGATTCAATAATTGCTACGTTGAAATTTTATATTATTGTTGTTCAATAATTGTCATTGCACAGTATTTCCCATTATCAGATCAATAATTCATATTATTTGAATAATATTATTAGATAACATTATTGGCAATGTCTAGAAAGTTCTGTCTAAGGAGAGGTTTGGTCACCTAATTGCGCGCTAGTAAGGAGAAATTTTTATTGGAAAGCCCCCTCTTTCCTAGGAACGGTCTGGTTGTCATAAATGTGATTCTGTAATATTATTTGTGAATAATTAATTATTGATTCATATGATAAGGAAATATTTATTTTATGTGGATATAAATGAGGGATATATTTTTGTGGTTAAAAATGAAGGAGTTAATGTTGAGGTGTTTTATCTGTATTTTTGTCGGAACGGAGGTATTGAAAATCAAATTAGGGTTTTTAAGATATTTTGCGAGGGTTATAATTTTTAATCCGACCGTTGGATCGTGGTAATATTTGGATATGTTATACATATATAAGTTGAGTATATGTCCACAAATTTTGAACCTTTAAAAATGAACGTATAATTTGTTATGAATTTTACGAGATGACTGGTTCAGAAATTGTTGAATTTTCGGAGTTAATCATTTTAGTGGAAAATTCTAGAATTGGTGGGCCCCACTCTTGGTTGGTGAAAAAATGTGCTGAGATTTTTATTCAAATGTGGTGGGTGGAAATAGTAGCAGGTAAAGCCATCTGGTTACAGGTTAAGTATGATTCGGTGTGCTAACATTTTCCTATAAATAAGGGCTAAGTTAGAATTGAAAATCACACCAGAATTCATAAGTTTTCTCTCTTTCTCTCTCTAGACTATTAAGTGTATTTTGTGAGTATTTAGATACTCTGTGAGTTTTTATTCATCAGTGCAAGTTTCCTTCAGCCTTATACCGATCAGAAGTACTGCTATTTTGAGGTAAGGGATAGTAAGGGATTTTAAGGGTTGTTATGTTTTTTAGTTTCGTAATTTTTTTGACCTTCAAAAATTCTGGAAAAATTTAAAATGATATTTTGATGAGTTTTCTTGATTGTGTCCAAAAATGGTGATTTTTGGATGTATAGATTAAGAGTTATGAATTTTATGAGAAAAAACTATTTTAAAAGTAACCGCTTATAACTCCTTGTGGTTAACTCCAAAATTAATAAAATTTTTATTGGGAGTACATGTATAGGATAGGAGTATACTCTGTGAATTTCAGAATTTTTAGATAAAAGTTCAATTTTTGATAAATGTCTAAATATTCGGCTGTTTTGGCCATATGAAAAATAGTAAATGACTTTTAAAAATTCCGAGAAAAATATATGTTCACTATGGGACTATATTATGCTAAATCCCAGAAAAGAAATATTTTTAGAACTGATTTGGTATTTTTCATGAAAATGATCTAGTTATGAGTAAATGAATTAAATATGTTTTGTGAAGAAAGAAAATTAGAAAATAGGGTTTTATGGCTTGAGAATCCTATATGAGGTATATGCAGATTTTTGATGAGGGTTATTAGTTATTGGTGATGAAATCTTATGAGTTTGGCATTTTAGGATGATTAAATGTATTATTTAGTAAAGTGTAAACAATTAAAATAAATTGTTTATAAGCTTAAGAAATATTATTTTTTCAATATCATTATACCGAAATATTGGTATGTACTTTATTGTAAAATTTCTACCTTTTTGTGTCGAGCTACTATTCACGAGTTACTATTCATGAGTTACTATTCACGAGTTACTATTCACGAAAAAAAATTGATTTCTTTTTCTAACCAAATTATAGTTGATTTACGAATATTACTCTTGAGATTAAAACTAGATATTGATTATATTATTTTTATTATTATATATAATATTTTTACAACCCTAATGATGATATTTCTCTTTGACTTGAGTGTAAAGATGGGTAGATTTTTGGTATGATCATGACTATGGGTTCTCTTTGGCCAGTAGTGCAAAGTTGAATTGTTGATTGGTATGATCATGACCATTGAATTTATAAGTGAATATCTTTAGCTTAAGTGCAAAGGTGAATTGATCAACATGGTTATAATTATTGTTTATATAAATTCTGAAATGATTATATATTTCTTTGAGATATTAATATATTTGGCCTGTTGTGCAAATATGAACTGTTGATGAATATATTTGGCCGTAGTGCAAATATGAACTGTTGAGGAATATCTTTGGCATGTATTGCAAAGATGAAATATTGATGAATATCTTTGGCCTATAGTGCAAAGATGAATTGTTGATGATTATCTTTGGCCCGCAGTGCAAAGATGACATATTGTTGAATATCTTTGGCCAGTAGTGCAAAGATGAACAGATGTTGAGATAAACATGACCAACTGGTGATACAAATGAATATCTTTGGTCGTAGTGCAAAGATGAAGTTATTAGTATGATTATGAACATGAAATGTGATTTGGTGTAACCATGATCTTTGATGTTTCAGGTAAAGATAGGTGATGAAAATTATCTTCGTCCTGGATGAGAAAAGGAATTTAGAACTACAGTTATGATTATGAGTTATTCATATTATTGTGGACCAGAATTGTTGATTGATGTTACAGGGATAAAACATTGTTGGTGGATTTTTAACATGGAGAAGATAATAGACTTTATAGTCTATTTGACTCTTCTAATGGATTTCTCGTTCCGCTGCAACTATGGTTGAAATTTTTATCATTTACCATATGTTCAAAATCTCTGATTTATTATTGATGAAGGCTATTGATAATTTAATTATCTTTAGTCATGATATTCTTTACTGAGCTAGTTGTGCTCACCCTTTTGCTTTACAATTCCTTTCAGGTAATAAGAGTGTAGCTGGGTCGAGCGAGGGTAACGGGGAAATAGAACGGTGGTCTCTAGCTATAGATGTTCTCCCGAAGCAATATAGAAAAGTTCATTTAGTAGTTTTATTTGGTGAATCCAATAGGGTAAGGTGTACCCAACGTTGGAAGGGTGGTTTGCCACTATCATACAAGATGTCTAACGACATACAACCTCGTGTCATCATAAGACAGGGATGTGCTCATCCACTTGCTGAGTATATATACGAGCACTATCTATATAATCTTGGTGTTTGTTTGAAGTATAATTCTCAATTAGAGACAGTAGAGATAATGATATGTCAAGAGAAGACTCACCATTGGGAAGAATATGATAGTAATCTTCTCGTTTTTCTTTGGGGTCTATTGGGTTAACCAAGGATAATTCTGTGGCCATATGATATCTATCATAACCTAGACGCATGGCCTCCCATGTACGAAGGTTTCCTTGAGCACTTCCCAAAGATTCTAATTTCTAAAACAGTTTTTGACTATACCTTTATGTAAGGTGTCATTGTGAGGTGATGTCCACGGTTGGAACATGAGTCACATTTGGTATATATTTGTATCCAAACTCACAGCATATGTGTTGTTGTATTTTGCACGACAATTGTTGTAATAAAGTTGTAGTTGTTTTCTGTACCATGTATTTGGCGACTCAGAATAGGTTGGATGGAATGGACCTATTTTGGGGTTGTCACAAATTATTATAGAGAGAAATTATAGAGAGAAAGAAGAAGAGAAGTCTGCTACCTCACTATTCTAGTATCCAGTTTTCTTCTAAGGTAAGGGGTATTGTAACGACCCCAAAATAGGTCCATTCCATCCAACCCATTCTGAGTCGCCAAATACATGGTACAGAAACAACTACAACTTTATTAATACAACTGTCGTGCAAAATACGACAACACTTAAACTGTGAGTTTAAATACAAATATATAGCAATTGTGACTCATGTCCCAATCGTGGACAACACCTCATAATGACACCTTACATAAAGGTATAGTCGAAAACTATTTTAGAAATTAGAATCTTTGGGAAGTGCTCAAGAAAACCTTCGTACATGGGAGGCCATGCGTCTAGGTTATGATAGATATCATATGGCCACAAAATTATCCTTGATTGACCTAATAGACCCCAAAGAAAAACGAGAAGATTACTATCATATTCTTCCCAATGGCGAGTCTTCTCTTGACATATTGTTATCTCCACTGTCTCTAATTAGGAATTATACTCCAAACAAACACCCAGATTATATAGGTAATGCTTGTAAATATACTCAACAAGTGGATAAGCACAACCCTGTCTTATGATGACCCGAGGTTGTATGTCATTAGACATCTTGTATGATAGTGGCAAAATACCTTTCCAAGTTAAATTCACCTCACCCTCAACAGCTATAGACCACCGTTCTATTCCCCTGTTATCCCCCACTCGACCTAGCTACACTTCTATTACCTGAAAGGAATTGTGAAGCAAAAGGGTGAGCACAACTAGCTCAGTAAAGAATATTAGGACTAAAGATAAATAAATTATCAATAGTCTTCATCAGTAATAAATCAGAGATTTAGAACATATGGTAGATGATAAAACTTTTCAACCATAGTTGCAGCAGAATGAGCAATCCATTAGAAGAGTCAAATAGACCATAAAATCTATTATCTTCTCCATGTTAAAAGTCCACCAACAATATTTTATCCCTGTAACATCAATCAACAATTCCTGTCCACAATCACGTGTATAACTTATAATCGTAATTGTAGTTCTAAATTCCTTTTCTCATCTAGTACGAAGATAATTTTCATCACATGTCTTTACCTGAAACATCAAAGATCATGGTTATACCAAATCACAGTTCATGTTCATAATCCTACTAATAAATTCATCTTTGCACTATGGGCCAAAGATATTCGTCAACAGTTCATCTGTGCACTACAGGCCAAAGATATTCAACAACAGGTCATCTTTGTACTACAGGCCAAAGATATTCATATCTCAAAGAAATATATAATCATTTCAGAATTTATATAAACAATAATTATAACCATGTTGATCAATTCATCTTTGCACTTAAGCTAAAGATATTTAATTATAAATTCAATGGTCATGATCATACCAGTCACAATTCAACTTTTCACTACTGGCCAAAGAGAACCCTAATCATGATTATACCAATAATCTACCCATCTTTACACTCCAGTGAAAGAGAATTTCAACATCAGGGTTATAAAAATGTTATATATGATAATAAAATCAATATAATCAATACATAGTTTTAATCTCCAGAGTAATATTCATAAATGAACTATAATTTGGTTAGAAAAAGAAACCAATTTTGTAGTGAATAGTATCCGTGAATAGTAACTCGTGAATAGTAACCCATGAATAGTAATCCATGAATAGTAACCCGTAAATAGTAACTCATGAATAGTAACTCGTGAATAGTAACCCCGACATGAAAAAGTTCTAAATTTGATAAAAAATTCCAACCAATATTCAGCATAATGATATTGAAAAAAGTAATATCATTTTACGAAAGAATAACATCCCTTACCTAAGAAAGAATAGTACTTTTGACTGGAATACTGGATATAGTGCTAAAAGAACTTGCACCGTATAGCAATACTCGAAGTACTAAAATACTCACAAAAATACGCTCGATATTATAGAGAGAGAAATAGAGAGAAAACTTCAGTTTCTGGTGTGATTTTTAATTCTAACCTAAGCACCCTATTTATAGAAAATTGCTTAGAACACCAAAGCAGAAAATTTAATATAATATTAATATATATATATATATTAAAATTCTTACGCACACTTTTTATCAACTAAATTCAACATTCAACATAAGTAGCCCACCTCACAAAACTTTTAAAAAATGTTTTTCTTATTTAACATAATTAAAACTTCCAAAAATCAATTATTTCAGAATTTCAGAACTTCAATAATTCATAATAAATAGTCTTTTTATCAGAAAATTCAAATCTTGTTACTTTTTCTAGGAAATTCAATTCTCTACAACTTTGTAGAAGAAAATTTTTCCAAATTCCAAACAGAAATTGACCGAAATCCATAAACGGACGATTTTATATGCTATAATAAAATTTCAGTTAAGAAATGGGATCCACCGACACACAAAATATGTTTTAAACATCTTTTGCATCAAAAATACTCTTCCTCCTCATATACTCATATATCCCACATTTATTGTAAAAATATCACCATTATTATATTATTAAAATATAATAATATATTAAAATGAATTATTTTATCAGAAAAAGATAAAATATTAATTTTTAACAATTGTCACATTAAAAATTTTCTCCATCTATATCCACATAAAATCAATATTTTTCTCACCATATAAATTAATAATTAATTATTCACAAATAATATTACAGAATCACAATAATGATAACCAGGCCGTTCCCAGGAAAGAGGGGGCTTTCCAATAAGGATTTCTCCTTACTGGCGCGCAATTAGGTGACCAAACCTCTCCTTAGACAGAACTTTCTAGATATTGTCAATAATGTTATCTAATAATATTATTCAGATAATATGAATTATTGCTTCGATAATGGAAAATACTGTGTAGTGACAGTAATTATTGAATCAATAAAATATTGAACAGTAATTACTGTAACAATTATTGAGTAGTGCCTTCTTACGTAAGAATCAATAATTTAAAAATACTGTGTAATACCGTGTGTTACTGTGCAACAACGCGTATTACTTTACTTTAACCACCGGGTATTCCAACAGTGTTAACGGTAACCACTACGCCGTTATTTATAAAAATTTTAATTTGTCTTTTTCTTCATCCGACAATTATTTTGTTATGGGGCCCACAAATGGCTGCGCCGTCGTACGAATATTCCCGACAGAAAGAATATTCCACGACCAAACGAATATTCCCCGACAACAATGAATATTTTATAACCACTTGCGTATTTTTGAAAAAATTTCATATATCACCCTTAACTTTAACATTTTATCAATTTAACCATTTACTGAATTGTAATTATAAGAAAAATTGAATACTTTTATTTCATAAAATTCGGGGTCTTACAATCTCCTCTCCTTATGAAATTTCGTCCCCGAAATTTACGTACCTGGTATTTCGAAGAGTTGAGAATACCTTGCTTTCATTTCAGATTCTATATCTCAGATCATCATGATTTCTCCATTGCTCATCTCCCATGATAACTTCATTTGGGTTTCTCATTTATTGGGAAGTCATGACAACCGCTATCCCTTGAACTACTCGGCTTTGACTTGTCTGGGACAGCATTTGGCGTCATCACTACCGTTGGAATATACTTTTCTATAGGGCATATTCCTCCCTCAACTGCCTCGTTGTACTCCTGATTCATGATCTGAATCATCAATCTTCGATCCATATCGAATTCCAGGTTGACCGCTCTGTACAGGGTAATTCAAAACTCGATGTTGGGTACTCCCAATTACTTTCCAAAAAGAGAAATTCATATCATCTATTTTAGCCTTCTTAGATCGAACATCTTTTCCCACAATATCCACGTGTTGTGCGGCTTTTTCCCATGCATCACTTATTCTCACTTGTTCAGTTTTTTCTTCTTTCAACTCAGATTCCATCTTTATCATCTTATACTCTGCCAAAGAATGCTTCTGTTCAAGCATCACATATCGGGTAACACAAGCTTGAATTGTTGCATCCTTTTGCTCCACGACCGCCTGTCGTTCTTCAGCCTGCTCTTCTAACTTATGAATATGATTTTGAAATTCTACATTTTGATCATATAATACCTCTAATAAACTCTGCTCAGGTACCTCTTCTTCCTCTTCTTCCGCTTCTTCCTCGTTCTCAGCTGTTACCTCTGCGACTATCTCGGGTGCAACTATCAATTCTTCACTCACCACATAGATATCTCTAATTTCTTCTTCGTCTGACATCACATTATCATGGTTAGTGATTAGAGGTATCCCCACAGTCTCATTCACTCCATTGTTAGCATTCTCAACTGCCATTCTCAAATACTGCCAAAAATAAGGGTTAATTAAGCAAATTAACATATCACATAATATCCCGATATTATGACTGACCAACAAATAAGCTTAGGTAGGACACACTAGTGAAAGATTTACTCATCTTTCCCCTCCTAGTTATATTCCCCGATCTCCGCCAGAGACCATATCCCTAAGCTCTGATACCAAATGTAATGACCCCAAAATAGGTCCATTCCATCCAACCCATTCCGAGTCGCCAAATATATGGTACAGAAACAATTACAACTTTATTAATACAACTGTCGTGCAAAATACGACAACACTTAAACTGTGAGTTTAAATACAAATATATAGCAACTGTGACTCATGTCCCAACCGTGGACAGCACCTCATAATGACACCTTACATAAAGGTATAGTCGAAAACTGTTTTAGAAATTAGAATCTTTGGGAAGTGCTCAAGAAAACCTTCGTACATGGGAGGCCATGCGTCTAGGTTATGATAGATATCATATGGCCACAAAATTATCCTTGGTTGACCTAATAGACCCCAAAGAAAAATGAGAAGATTACTATCATATTCTTCCCAATGGCGAGTCTTCTCTTGACATATTGTTATCTCCACTGTCTCTAATTGGGAATTATACTCCAAACAAACACCCAGATTATATAGGTAGTGCTTGTAAATATACTCAACAAGTGGATAAGCACAACCATGTCTTATGATGACCCGAGGTTGTATGTCATTAGACATCTTGTATGATAGTGGCAAAACACCCTTTCAAGTTAAATTCACCTCAACCTCAACAGCTATAGACCACCGTTCTATTCTCCTGTTATCCCCCGCTCGACCTAGCTACACTTCTATTACCTGAAAGGAATTGTGAAGTAAAAGGGTGAGCACAACTAGCTCAGTAAAGAATATTAGGACTAAAGATAAATAAATTATCAATAGTCTTCATCAGTAATAAATCAGAGATTTAGAACATATAGTAGATGATAAAACTTTTCAACCATAGTTGCAGCAGAATGAGCAATCCATTAGAAGAGTCAAATAGACCATAAAATCTATTATCTTCTCCATGTTAAAAGTCCACCAACAATATTTTATCCCTGTAACATCAATCAATAATTCTGTCCACAATCACGTGTATAACTCATAATCGTAATTATAGTTCTAAATTCCTTTTCTCATCTAGGACGAAGATAATTTTCATCACCTGTCTTTACCTGAAACATCAAAGATCATGGTTATACCAAATCACAGTTCATGTTCATAATCCTACTAATAAATTCATCTTTGCACTATGGGCCAAAGATATTCGTCAACAGTTCATCTGTGCACTACAGGCCAAAGATATTCAACAACAGGTCATCTTTGTACTACAGGCCAAAGATATTCATATCTCAAAGAAATATATAATCATTTCAGAATTTATATAAACAATAATTATAACCATGTTGATCAATTCATCTTTGCACTTAAGCTAAAGATATTTAATTATAAATTCAATGGTCATGATCATACCAGTCACAATTCAACTTTTCACTACTGGCCAAAGAGAACTCTAGTCATGATTATACCAATAATCTACCCATCTTTACACTCCAGTGAAAGAGAATTTCAACATCAGGGTTATAAAAATGTTATATATGATAATAAAATCAATATAATCAATACATAGTTTTAATCTCCAGAGTAATATTCATAAATGAACTATAATTTGGTTAGAAAAAGAAACCAATTTTGTAGTGAATAGTATCCGTGAATAGTAACTCGTGAATAGTAACCCATGAATAGTAATCCATGAATAGTAATAAGTAAATAGTAACTCATGAATAGTAACTCATGAATAGTAACTCCCCCGACATGAAAAAGTTCTAAATTTGATAAAAAATTCCAACCAATATTCAGCATAATGATATTGAAAAAAGTAATATCATTTTACGAAAGAATAACATCCCTTACCTCAGAAAGAATAGTACTTTTGACTGGAATACTGGATATAGTGCTAAAAGAACTTGCACCGTATAGCAATACTCGAAGTACTAAAATACTCACAAAAATACGCTCGATATTATAGAGAGAGAAATAGAGAGAAAACTTTAGTTTCTGGTGTGATTTTTAATTCTAACCTAAGCACCCTATTTATAAGAAATTGCTTAGAACACCAAAGTAGAAAATTTAATATAATATTAATATATATTATAAAATTCTTACGCACACTTTTTATCAACTGAATTCAATATTCAACACAAGTAGCCTACCTCACAAAACTTTTAAAAAATGTTTTTCTTATTTAACATAATTAAAACTTCCAAAAATCAATTATTTCGGAATTTCAGAACTTCAATAATTCATAATAAATAGCCCTTTTATCAGAAAATTCAAATCTCATGACTTTTTATAGGAAATTCAATTCTCTACAACTTTACAGAAGAAAGTTTTTCCAAATTCTAAACAAAAATTGACCGAAATCCATAAACGGACGATTTTACAGGCTATAATCAAATTTTAATTAAGAAATGGGGTCCACCGACACACAAAACATGTTTTAAACATCTTTTGTAACAAAAATACTCTTCCTCCTCATATACTCATATATCCCACATTTATTATAAAAATATCACCATTATTATATTATTAAAATATAATAATATATTAAAATGAATTATTTTATCAGAAAAAGATAAAATATTAATTTTCAACAATTGTCACATTAAATTTTTTTTTCCATCTATATCCATATAAAATCAATATTTTTCTCATCATATAAATCAATAATTAATTATTCACAAATAATATTACAGAATCACAATAATGACAACCAGGCCGTTCTCAGGAAAGAGGGGGCTTTCCAATAAGGATTTTTCCTTACTGGCGCGCAATTAGGTGACCAAACCTCTCCTTAGACAAAACTTTCTTGACATTTCTAATAATGTTATCTAATAATTTTATTCGGATAATATGAATTATTGCTTCGATAATGAAAAATACTGTGTAGTGACAATTATTAAAACAACAGTAATATAAAACATCAACGCAGCAATTATTGAATCAATAAAATACTGAACAATAATTACTGTAACAATTATTGAGTAGTGCCTTCTTACGTAAGAATCAATAATTTAAAAATACTGTGTAATACTGTGTGCTACTGTGCAACAAAGCGTATTACTTTACTTTAACCACCGGGTATTCCAACAGTGTTAACGGTAACCACTACGCCGTTATTTATAAAAACTTTAATTTGTCTTTTTCTTCATCCGACAGTTATTCTGTTATGGGGCCCACAAATGGCTGCGCCGTCGTACGAATATTCCCGATAGAAAGAATATTCTACGACCAAACGAATATTCCCCGACAACAATGAATATTTTATAACCACTTGTGTATTTTTGAAAAAAATTCATTTATCACCCTTAACTTTAACCTTTTATCATTTAAGCATTTACTAAATTGTAATTATAAGAAAAATTGAATACTTTTATTTCATAAAATTCGGGGTCTTACATGTATTATTTCTTTCGTATTCATGAAGAGAGCTTCTGTTATTCTATTTTTTATTATTATGTTGGAATAACCTGTCTATGCGAAGTACTGCATACTTGGTAAAATTCTTCTATTATTCCATTCTTTATTAGTATGTTGGAATAACCTGTCTATGCGAAGTACCGCATACATGGTGAAATTCTTCTATTATTCCATTCTTTATTATTCTGTTGGAATAACTTGTCTGTGCGGTTTATCGCATACCTGGTGAATTTTGCTGTTATTTTAATCTTTATTATTCTGTTGGAATATCATGTCTGTGCAAATTACGCATGACCTGGTTCCGTTCTTTATTATTCTGTTAGAATATCCTGTCTGTGCAGATTATGCATGACCTGGTTTCATTCTTTATTATTCTGTTGGAATAACCTGTCTGTGCGGTCTATCGCATGCATGGTGAATTCTTCTATTATTCCATTCTTTATTATTCTGTTGGAATAACCTATCTATGTGGATTACCACATGCATGGTGAATGATCGTTCGTTTTCATTCTTTATTAAATTGTGGAAATGATCTGTCTACGTGGATTACCGCATGGCGGGTGAAAATCCATTTGCAGTTTCGTATATTCTATTATACTAGTATGAGATATCATTTCTTTTGTACTCGCCATGGAATATCATTTTCTTTGGTATTTTTTTTACGAGTTACTAATCATGGGTTACTATTCACCCAATTACTATTCACTCTAGTATTATTCACTGGTATTCGGGACACTTTTCGTGCCGAAGTACTATTCGTGGGTTACTATTCACCCGATTACTATTTACTCTAGTATCATTCACTCGGGTATTCGTAATACTTTTCGTGTCGGGATACTATTCACAGGGTATTATTCCCGAAGTACTATTCACGGGGTACTATTCACCCGAAAAATATATTCTTTTCTGTCTAAATTATTTTTGGTACATGAATATTATTCTTGAATTTTACTCTATAAAACAGTATCATGTTGACAATTTGGACGTTATTGATTTCTGGATAAATTAAATTATAAATCTTTAAAATTTATCCTTGAACTTATTTTATTAAATTATTATGTCATTGTCATCATCCTCATGCTTATATTGTGATGAAAGTCATCTTTGGCTTACGTGTATAGATGGACTTGGTATGATTATGACCAGGGATTATTCGGTATAATCATGATCGTAATGTGACGAATGATGTGGTAAAAGTCCTCATCGGCCGTAGTGCATTGATGGACATTTATGGGTATGATTATGACCAGGGATTATTCAGTATAGTCATGACCATTGATGATTACATGAATATCCTTGGCCCGTAGTGCAGGGATGATTCGATGATGTGGTTTATTTATTAAGCTGAGTCTTAGCAATAAAGTTGATGAAAAACTTTTTAAATCATAGAAGATAGTGGATTTTATGCTCTACTTGACTCTTCTAATGGATTGCTTATTCCGCTGCAGTTGTTGATCTAAAACTTGTTGTCTATTATATTCTATCAGTTGTTATACTATTGAAGACTAAGGATAATTTATTCTGCATTATCTTAGTCATAATATTTCTTACTGGGCTAGTTGAGCTCACCCTTTTCTTTCATTGTTCTCTTCAGGAAATGAGAATATAGCTTGAACGAGTCGGGGAATGGAGTGATGGTCCATGATAGGTGGCTTTAGTAGTCCTCACTATTCTATAAAATAGTGTGATAATAATTGTAATGAGGACTCCATTGAGAGTGGATATTGTCTAGAAGACAATATTCTTGTTTAAACTCTCAGCTATGTTTTGTCGTAGTGTACACGACAGTTATATAATTATGTTTGTATTTGATTTATGTACCATGTATTTGGCAACTCAAGATGGGTGATGTATACCTGTTTTGGGGGCGTCACACTTTACATCAACCAATCACAAACAGAACCAATACCCATGTATATAATTGAGAACACAAAAATTACAAACCCTAACAGAAATACTAAACAAACACACAATGAAATCCAACTATCTAACAAAGCTAAAAATAAAATTATTTCACAAAGCTAAAAATAAAATTATTTCACAGTAATTATTTCAGTTCAGTATTCGGAAGCAAAAACAATTACCAGGGGTTTACTTATTAAATGAAACCCATGCGGTCGAGGAGCAAGTCCAGTAACTCGAACATTCACTGTTGTTTTCAAACTTGCTTGATTTGACAGCTGATCTTGTGTCGTTTAATTTCCTCTCTGCTACCATCAGCGCTGCCATTGTTTTATCCGACACTTAAAGCCTTTGATCTACATACTTCACTTTATCATTCACCCCTTAAATTCCAACATTTAATTTCTCTGCAAGTCCAACGTGAATAGTACCGTATACGTGAATAGTAACTCTGACACAAAAAAGGTAAAAATTCCACAATACAATTCATATCAATATTTCGACATACTGATATTTAAGAAAATAATATCATTTATGAAAAAAATAACATCTCTTACCTCAAAAGAACAGTACTTCCGGCTGAAATATCAGGTATAAGGCTGAATGAAACTTGTACTGAATAACAACTCTCAAAGTATCTAAATACTCACAAAAATACGCTCGATAATATAGAGAGAGAAAGAGAGAAAACTTGTGAATTCTGGTGTGATTTTCAATTCTAACCTAAGCACCCTATTTATAGGAAAATTATTAGAATACCAAAGCAGACTAACCTGTTACTTGATGGCTTTACCTGCTACTATTCACGCCCACCACTTTTAAAATAAAATTTTAGCACATTTCTCACCAATCAAAAGTGGGGCCCACCCATTCTAGAAATTTCTAAAATATTTTAAATAATCAGTAACTTCAATAATTCATAATAAATAGCCATTTTATCAGAAAAATTCGAATCTAATGTCTATTTCATAAGAAATTTAATTCTCTATAACTCTGTAGAAGAAAGTTTTTCTAAATTCCAAACAGAAAATACCCAAAATACACATACGGACGATTTTTAATACCTCCATACCAACAAAATACTGATAAAACACATCAGCAATAATTCCTTCATTTAAATCCACATATAAATAAATATTTTCTTATCATATAAATCAATAATTAATTATTCACAAATACTATTACAGAATCACAATTATGACAACCAGGTCGTTTCCAGGAAAGAGGGGGCTTTCTGATAAGGATTTCTCCTTACTGGCGGGCAATTAGGTGACCAAACCTCTCCTTAGACAGAACTTCCTTAGACATTACCACTAATGCTATCTAATAATATTATTCAAATAATATGAATTTTTTATTTGATAATGGAAAATACTATGCAGTGACAATTATTGAAACAACAATAATATAAAATATCAACGTAGCAATTATTGAATCAATAAAATAAAATATTGAATAGTAATTACTGTAACAATTATTGAGTAGTGGCTTCTTACGTAAGGATCAATAATTCAACAATACTGTGGAATACCATGTGTTACCGTGCACCCACGCGTATTACTGTATTTTAACCACCGGGTATTCTAACAGTGTTAACGGTAATAACTGCGCCGCTATTTATAAAAACTCAAACTTGTCGTTTTCTTCATTCGACCGTTTTTCGTTATGGGGCCCACAAATTACTGCGTCATCGTACGAATATTCCCCGACAGCAAGAATATTCCACGATCAAATGAATATTCCCCGACAATAATGAATATTTTATAACCACTTGCTTATTTTGCAAAATTTGCACATTTCACCCATAACCAAAGTATTATATCAAATTAACACCCTATTATTCAAAATAATAATTTAGAGAAAAATCGATTTTATTTATAAAAAGTTGGGGTCTTACAACCTCCCCTCCCTATGAAATTTCGTCCTCAAAATTGACGTACGTACCTGGTGTTTTGAAAATGTGAGGCTACCTCGCTTTCATTTCCGATTCCAACTCCCAGGTCATTTCTTCAATAGCATGGTGCATCCACAAAACCTTAACTTGTGGTATAACCTTGGTGCGTAGGACATGCTCTTTCCTATCCAAGATCTTAACATGTACCTCCTCGTACGTTAAATCTTCGGCTATCTCGTCTGGTTCTAACTTAATAATGTGGTTCGGGTCTTTCACATATTTACGAAGCATAGATATGTGAAAAACATTATGAACACGAGACATGCTTGGAGGTAATGCGAGTCTATAGGTCACATTTCCTATTCGGTCAAGAATCTCAAATGGACTAACAAATCGTGGATTGAGCTTTCCTCTCTTCCCAAATCTTGTAACTCCCTTCCATGGAGCAATACGTAACAATACATGATCCCCAATATTAAATTTCACGTCCTTTCGATGAAGATCCACATAACTCTTTTGTCGATCCTGTGCCGTTTGTATACGTTGTCGGATCATTTGGATTTTCTCTGTAGTCATACGTACTAATTCTGGTCCCAACAACGTTGCTTCACCCACCTCGTCCCAACATACTAGAGAACGACATTTTCTTCCATGCAACGCCTCGAATGGAGCCATGCCTATACTTGCTTGATAACTGTTGTTGTAGGAGAATTCCATCAATGGTAGGTACTTATCCCAACTCTCTTTTAAATCTAGGACACATAGTCTTAATAGATCTTTAAGAGTTTGAATAGTCCTTTCAGATTGCCCGTCCGTTTGAGGATGGTATGCCGATCTGAATCGTAAATCCGTGTCCATAGCTTTTTACAAGCTAACCCAAAATCGTGAAATGAATCTTGGGTCATTATCTGAAACTATGGATACTGTCATGCCATGCAATCTCACAATCTCATTTACGTACATACGAGCAAGACGTTCAAGGGAATAAGTCTCTTGTATCGGCAATAAATGAGCAAACTTGGTTAATCTATCAATAATAACCCAAATCGCATCTATGCCTTGAGAAACCTTGGGAAGACCCGTAACGAAATCTGTGACGCCCCCAAAACATGTATACATCACCCATCTTGGGTCGTCAGATACATGGTACATAAATCAAATACAAACTTAATTATACAACTGTCGTGTACAATACGGCAAAACATAGCTGAGAGTTTTAATACGAATATTGTCTTCTAGACAGTATTCAAACTCAAATGGAGTCCTCATTACATTTATTGTCACACTATTTTATAGAATAGTGAAGACTACTAAAACAACCATCTGGACCGTCAATCCGTTTCCCGACTCGTCCTAGCTATATTCTCATTTCTTGAAGAGAACAGTGAAAGAAAGAGTGAGCTCAACTAGCCCAGTAAGAAATATTATGACTAAGATAATGCAGAATAAATTATCCTTAGCCTTCAACAGTATAACAACTGATAGAATACAATAGACAACAAGTTTTAGATCAACAACTGCAGCGGAATAAGCAATCCATTAGAAGAGTCAGGTAGAGCATAAAATCTACTATCTTCTATGATTTAAAAAGTTTTTCATCAACTTTATCGCCGAGACTCAGCATAATAAATAAAATCGAATCATCCCTGCACCACGGCCAAGGATATTCAGATATTCATGTAATCATCAATGGTCATGATTATACCGAATAATCCCTGGTCATAATCATACCAACAATTGTCCATCAATGAACTACAGGCCAATAAGGACTTTTATCACATCATTCGTTACATTACGGTCATGATTATACCGAATAATCCTTGGTCATAATCATACCAAGTCCATCTATGCACGTAAGCCAAAGATGACTTTCATCACAATATAAGCATGAGGATGATGACAATGACATAATAATTCAATAAAACAAGCTCAAGGATAAATTTTAAAGATTTATAATTTAATTTATCCAGAAATCAATAACGTCCAAATTGTCAACATGATACTGCTTTGTAGAGTAAAATTCAAGAATAATATTCATGTACCAAAAATAATTTGGACAGAAAAGAATATATCTTTCGGGTGAATAGTACCCTGTGAATAGTACTTCGAGAATAGTATCCTGTGAATAGTATCCCGACACGAAAAGTGTCCTGAATACCCGAGTGAATGATACTAGAGTGAATAGTAATTGGGTGAATAGTAACTCGTGAATAGTACTTCGACACAAAAAGTGTCCTGAATACCTGAGTGAATAATACTAGAGTGAATAGTAACGGGGTGAATAGTAACCCATGAATAGTAACTCGAAAAAGAAAAATACCAAAGAAAATGATATTCCATGACGAGTACAAAAGAAATGATATCTCATACGAGTATAATAGAATATACGAAATTGTAAATGGATTTTCACCCGGCATGCGGTAATCCACGAGACAGATCATTTCCATAATTTAATAAAGAATGAATACGAAGGATCATTCACCATGCATGCGTAATCCACATAAACAGGTTATTCCAACAGAATAATAAAGAATGGAATAACAGAAGAATTCACCATGCATGCGATAGACCGCACAGACAGGTTATTCCATTAGAATAATAAAGAATGGAATCAGGTCATGCGCAATCCGCACAGACAGGATATTCCAATAGAATAATAAAGAGCGGAACCAGGTTATGTGTAATCTGCACAGACAGGATATTCTAACAGAATAATAAAAAATGGAATAACAATAGAATTCACCAGGCATGCGATAGACAACACAGACAGGTTATTCCAACAGAATAATAAAGAATAGAATAATAGAAGAATTTCACCATGTATGCGGTACTTCACATAGACAGGTTATTCCAACAAAATAATAAAGAATGGAATAACAACCCTTACGAGTATTGAAAGAAAATAACTCTCTTCATGAATCATGAATACGAAAGAATAGTACCCCTTACCTTAGAAAAAATTAGATACTGGAATAGTGAGGTAGCAGACTTTTCTTCTTTTTTTTCTCTATAATTTCTCTCTATAATAAATGCTCTATAACTTTAGTGAATTGGTGAGAAATGAAGGAAGAATGAGCTTCTATTTATAGGAAAATATAGTTTCGATAATTGCACGTTTTGTGGCTCAAAATATTATAGTATAATACCATCATCTTTTTCTTCATTTTTAATTTAGTCCTGCAAGTATTATCAAACTTGCACCACCTCCCCTAATAGTAAATCATGTGAATCAATAGTAAATCATGTGACTCAATAGTTCTAAACATGTGAAATAAATAATTACAGTATAGTACCTCCATCTATAACTTAGTTATGCAAGTATTATCCATCTTGCACCAACTCCCTAATAGTAAATAATGTGAATCAATAGTACACACATGTGAACACATAGTTATAAGCATGTGAATTAATAGTAATTAATTGTTCATTTATCCGGTTAATTACTGTGACACCCCCAAATTCCGGTACTTCATTTCCTCAGGATTTGGTGTTCACGTAATCAAAACATTCATTTCTAACTACCCAATTATAATAAAATTGAATAACAAAACCTGCCCATACAGGATTAAACTTAAATAAATCTCCCAGGTTAACTAACCTTTACAAACAATCATTCATGCGGAAAATTAAAAATAAACTTCATTACAATCTTTAAACCAAGTCTGAAAATAAACTATTCAATTATTACAAGTCTTCAGCATTGCTTCGTCTTTCCTTTCCCTTTACTGGTACTAGACACATCACCAGTTTTAACCTTAGCTGTAAGAAATTTTACAGGCAAGAGTGAGCAAACAAGGCCCACTTGAAATGACAATAATTAAATCATTAAACTTTTACATCATTTGTCAACATTAAGCTCAATAGAATTTAACAATATATTCTATTAACTTTTGGAAAGCTTTAACCTTTACTGAGGGTCTAATGACCACGAATCATGTCCACAGTTATAAGTAATTTTTCAACTTAAACTTTAACAGTCATAAGACTATAAGGACTTCACGTACTTAGGGGGATCAACCCTTCGTACAATGTATTGTGCACAACCATTTCAACGCTAAGCGTAACCTCTTATAAAAGAGTTGTTCTTCTCAGTATTTAGAATACAAGTCCGTACCAAAGTGAGTTTGGTTTGGATACATCATGGGGTAATTTAGAATTCAACAGTAATCAACTAAGGTTTAGTTGATTACAAACGACATAACTATATACTATGGAATAATCATAGTTTAATTGATGTTTATAAATGGACATCATGCTTTAGGGATAATCTAATAGCATACAATTTTAATAATTATAACCTACCTTGCTTGAACAATAATAAGACAAGGTTAATTGAATAATAAACATCCACAACATGTATATAATTGTACATGTTAAACCACAAGTTAAGTACAAGAATAACTTGCTCCAAATAAATTTACACCATTATATGATAATCGAAATTAAAACAATAATTAGTTCAATAACACCAATGATTAGAAAACTTATACAATAAAGAACTTGCTAAATATCAAAAGTTAAAGCTTAGAAACTTGCTCAATGTAAAAGGTAGGTTTAGGAAACTTGCCTTTAGCACAAGCTACACTTTTACCACTTGAATTGATACCCTAAACATATGTCATATTGACATAATTAGTCCTAACCAACATTGTACATTTTTTATAAATAATTACATTCATCATATGGGTTGAATTACCCATTCACATAATCAATTATTTTTCAAGTAGATAATACTTCATAACATGATAGTTCATAGTCTAATCATACTAAAATTATCACATAACATTTGTACTGTGGCTCGCGCTGTGGCGCTGAGTCGGCGCTGCGGCGCAGCAATTATACTATGAGCCGGCGCTGCGGCGCAGTGATTGTGCAACAGGCCGCTTACGTCATGGTGATGGCGCTGCGGCGCCAGCAATGAACTGCTGGGCCGCGCCGCAGCGCGAACTGTCAGCGTCGACTGACAGCTTCGGTAACCATAAAAGAAAAAGTCAAATTGGCCAAAAAGCTCGAATCTAATAGACTAGTTACACTTTATTTTGCACATAAACTTCATATAAACATATAGTAAAGACTTCTAACATGTTTCTACTCATAAATTAACACAAACATCAAATATTCAACACCCAATTTCAATATTTTTGTCAAAAACTCTATTTTTGATATTTTCCATGAAAATCAATTCTGTGATTTTGTTATTCAACCAAAACAGTAACTTCTAAGCATCATGATTATGATGTTACATACTCTAGCAATTCTTATAATCAATTTATCAATACAACAACTAATTACACCTTAATTTTCATTTTAACTAAAGCCATACTCATTCATAAAAACTCTCTGTAAAAATAATTTCTTCATAAAATACATACATACATGAACTAATATATCTTATAATCATATATAACTCGTAAAACAACCATATAATCAATAATCATGCCAAATTATAAACATAAGAACAATTTATCTTTTATAAAAATCACAGAGAACTTTTTAGAAGAAGAAAACTAAATTTTTAAAGAAAATGATGGAGCTCCTACCTTGGATTAGGAAGATGATGATATTATCTTCTTTGATTGTCAAGCTTTTCTCCAAAACCTGTTAAAATATCTCTCAATTCTCTCTAGTTTTCTCTCTGTATTTCTTTCTTCTTCTTCTTCTTTTCTCTCTGTAAAGTTCAACTGAGTCCCTAACTCTAACATACGTACTATAAAATATAACGTATATAGTAATAATATATATTAATTATATAATATAAGTACTGATATAAATATATCAGTTATATAAGTTTTGAAATTTAAAAGCCATAAGGCTTGTTTGGCTAGTCTAAATAAAATAACCCATTAATCCTTACTCCTTGTTTGGTAAATTGAATTAAAACAAATGGATTAATCCTTATACCTTATTTGCTAAAACACTATTAGATTAAAGACTTATTATACAATAAGACATGTTTGACAAAACTAAATTAAACCATTTTTAATTTATTTTAATAACTCCTTTATAGCAAGGTTATTAGTCACACCTTTATTAAATTAATAAATCAATTAAACATTAATCCATTAAATTACTTTAACACATAAACAATTATAATTCTTTTTACAATTATAATTTCATTTAATCAACTAATATTTCAAACTATAATTTCTCATTTAAATATTATTATTTATTTAAAATCATTATAAGCTATTTAGCTTATTAAATTAAACTCCATTATTATAAAATCTCATAATAATTAATTTATTTAGCTCCTTAATTATTTACTCAACAAATAATTAATTAAATCACATCAACTCAAATTGCTATATAATTCAATAAATATTTAATATTGCCAATAAATATTTAATATTTAATATTTAATTATTTATTCAATAAATAATTAAATAACACACATCACTCAAATTGAACAATTATTTATTCAACAATAACATATCCATTAAATACTTGAATAAATCAATAAATATTTAATATCACACTTTAAAATTATGGAATGTTACAATTACCCGATTGGTCAATGTAACCTCCAGACATCAATTATCATCAAAAGAAATGTTGATTTTCACTAACACCAATAATTCTCACACAATGGAACTATCAATTTCATCTTTAATCAACACGAACTTATTCCTCATTAATATTATAACTCACAATATTTAACAACCAGGTCGTTCCCAGGAAAGAGGGGGCTTTCCGATAAGGATTTCTCCTTATTGGCGCACAATTAAGTGACCAAGCCTCTCCTTGATAGAACTTCTAGACATTGTCAATATTGCAAATAATAATATGAATAACTTTGGCATCTCAATTATTGATTTAACATATTATGCAGACGATACTGTGATAATAATTGAATCAATAATATGAGAGATATGACGCAACAATTACTGTAGCAATAATTGAGTATAACTAAGTGACTTCTTACGTATGCATCAATAATCAATACTATGTGCTACTATGCAACCACGCGTATTACTGTACTTTTACTACCGGGTAGTTCAACAGTTTTAACGGTAACACTTTCGCTGTTATTTTTATAAAAAGATAATTCCGTCGTTTTCTAATTACGACAATACTTCCGTTGTGGGGTCCACCAATAATTGTGCCGTCGTACGGATATTCCCTAATAAAAAGAATATTTTATAACAACTTACATACTTTGTAAAATTTTCACATATCACCCTTAACTTTAACCTTTTATCAATTTAACCATTTACGAAATAAAATAATAATTATAAGAAAATTGAATACTTTCATTTTATAAAATTCGGGGTCTTATAAAATCTATAGTAATGTGTTTCCACTTCCATTTCGGAATCTCAAGTGGTTGCAATGGACCATTTGGCACTTGATGCTCCGCCTTTACACGTTGACAAGTTAAACACCTCGAGATAAACTCCGCGATCTCTCTCTTCATATTGCTCCACCAAAATGTATGTCGAAGATCATGATATATTTTAGTACTCATAGGATGGATTGCAAATGGTGTGTTGTGCGACTCCATCATGATTCTATGCTTCAAGTCAGAATCGTTAGGAGCACAAAGTCTGGAGTTGACTCGAAGTATTCCTTCTTCATCGATTCTTACTTTTGAAATAGCACCTTCTTGCACTTTCTTCTTCATACGCATCAGCTTCAGCTCCTAGCTTGAGCAGGTTTAACTTTATCGATTAAAGTCGGTTCTACTCGTATATTTGATATCACCACGTTGGTACTTGGAGCCTTTACCTCTATCTCCATCTTTTGCATGTCATACAAAATGGGCCTTTGCGTTGACAATATCGCACTCGTACCCGCATAAATTTTAAAGGATATATTTTTTCTTTCATATTTATTTTTATTCATAATGAATTATTTATTTATTATTGATAATATGATAATAAAATTGTGATGATAAATTTAAAAATATTATGTCATTTTATATTATAATTAAAAAATAGAATTCTTACTCAAAAAATAAACAAATAAAAAAATACAACTCTTATTGTGAAAAGTCCTGTTATATATTGCAAAAACAAATTGTCCAGTTACGCGACCTATATATTAATAAATAAGATTGATTAAAATTATAAAATGAGTAATGTTAGAGGTCTCAAATTTTGGCACTCGAATAACTTGGCATTAAATATTTTAATGATAATTTATTGTATAATCAATCTACCCAAATCAGCCTGCGCACAATATGCAAGATGTAAGACCCCAACTTATTATAAATGAAATTGAATTTCCTCTATTTAATATTTTAAAATAGTAAGGGTTGATTTAATTAATGTGATTAGTTATGGGTACAAATGCGCAAATATTTTTAAATAAGCAAGTGGTTATAAAATATTCATTGTTATCGGGGAATATGCGTTTGGTCGTGGAATATTCTTACTGTCGGAAAATATTCGTACGACGGCGCAGCCTTGTGTAGGCCCCATAACGGAAAGCGATTGGATGAAGAAAACGACAAGTATAAGTTGTTTATAAGTAATGGCGTAGTTGTTACTGTGAGACCCCGAATTTATGAAATAAAAGTATTCAATTTTTCTGTTTTTGGTAAATAATTAAATTGATAAAAGTTTAAAGTTAAGGGTAATATGTGAATTTTTTATTTTTTTTTTGCAAAGTAAGCAAGTTGATATAAAATATTCGTTGTGTCGGGGAATATTCGATTAGTCGGGGAATATTCTTTTTGTCAGGGAATATTCGTACGACGGTACAATTATTGGTGGACCCCACAACAGAATTATAGTCGGATTGAGAAAACGACAAAAATATTTTTATGAAAATAACGGCGGAAGTTTTACCGTTAACTGTTGAAACACCCAGTATTAAAAGTACAGTAATACGCGTGGTTGCATAGTAGCACACTGTGTGACCCCAGATTTTATGAATAAAGATTTAAATTTCTCAAAATATTTTTTTAATATTATGGTGTGGATTTGATATAATGTTATTGTTGTGGGTAGTATTTATAAATTTTACAAAGTATGCAAGTTGTTGTATTATATTTGATTGGTCGAGGAATATTCATTTTAGCAGGGAATATTCGTACAACGGCGCAATCATTGGTGGACCCCACAGCAAAATTATTGTCAGATTGAGAAAACGATAAAAATATTTTTAATGAAATTAACGGCGGAAGTTTTACCATTAATACTGTTGAACTACTCGGTAGTAAAAGTACAGTAATACGCGTGGTTGCATAGTAGCACACGGTATTGATTATTGATGCTTACGTGATAAGTCACTCAGTTTTGTTTTATTGGTATTATTAATGTAATAAAACAGAAAAGCTTTTTATATAAAACAGAATACTTTTATAAAGTTATTCGTTTTGTTAGGCTAATAGTAAAATCTTTTTATATAAAACAGAATACTTTTATAAAGTTATCTGTTTTATTAGACAATAATTAGAATATATTATATTTTATTATGCATAGTGTTTGCATAGTGTCTGCATAGTGTTTGCATAGTAAAATCTTTTATAAAGTTATTCGTTTTATTAGATTATAAATAAAATATATTATATTTTATTTAAAAGATTTTGCTTTAAATATGGACCGTTAGATTAAAGTAAATCAATCTAGACCGTTTATGAGTTAGTTATTATGCAGTCCATTTTTCTATAAATAAAAGTTCATTCCTTCATTATTTTCTTACGAATTCACTGAAACTCTAGAGAGAGAAATTATAGAGAGAGAGAAGAAAAGTATTCTGCTACTTCACTACTCCGATATCAAGTTTCTTTTACGGTAAGGGGTATTATTTCTTTTGTATTCATGAAAAAAACTTCTGTTATTCCATTCTTTATTATTCTGTTGGAATAACCTGTATACGCAGGCTACCCTATACTTGGTAAAATTCTTCTGTTATTCTATTTTTTATTATTCTGTTAGAATATCCTGTCTGTGCGTTTTACGTCGGACATGGTTCCGTCTTTATTATTCTGTTGGAACATCCTGTCGGTGCGTATTACGCCTGACCTGGTTCCATTATTTAGTATTCTGTTGGAATAACTTGTCTATGCGAAGTACCGAATGCATGGTGATTTCTGTTGTTATTCCATTCTTTATTATTCTGTTGGAACATCCTGTCGGTGCGAATTTTGCCTGACCTGATTTCGTTATTATTATTCTGTTGGAATAACCTGTCTATGCGAAGTACCGCATGCATGGTGATTTCTTTTGTTATTCCATTCTTTATTATACTCAGTTGGTTAAAGTTTTGACTTCTATACTCCATGAAATTAGTGGAATATCCTTGATATTTGCGCTTCATCCAGTATCTTTTCATGAAGATATTTTTTTGAGCATTCTTGAATTTTACTCTACAAAGAAGTATCATGTTGACAATTTGGACATTATTAGTTCATGGATAAATTAATTCTTGAACTTGTTTTATTGAATTCTTACATCATTGTCATCATCCTCATGTTTATATTTGTTGAAAGTCATCTGTGGCCTGTAGAGCATGGATGGAGTTGGTATGATTATGACCAGGGATTATTCGGTATAATCATGACCGTAATGTTACAAATGATGTGGTAAAAATCCTCATTAGCCCGTAGTGCAATGATGGACAGTTGTTGGCATGATCATGACCATTGATGAATACACGAATATCTTTGGCCTGTAGTGCATGGATAATTTGTGGTCGTGATACTAATGAATATCCTTGGTCGTAGTGCAGGGATGATGTGGATTATTTATTAAGCTGAGTCCTAACTATAAAAGTGATGAAAAACCTTTTAAATCATAAAAGATAGTAGATTTTATTCTCTACTTGACTCTTTTAATGAATTGCTTGTTCCGCTGGAGTTAAACTTGATGTCTATTATATTTTATCAATTTAACATTGTTGAAGACTAATGATAATTTATTCTGCATTATCTTAGTCATAATATTTCTTACTAGGCTAGTTGAGCTCACCCTTTCTTTCACTGTTCTCTTCAGGAAATGAGAATATAACTGGGACGAGTCGGAAAATAGAGTGATGGACAAGAAGATAGTTTTAGTAGTCCTCACTATTCTGTTAAATAGCGTGACAATAAATATAATGAGTACTCTATTGAGTGTGGATATTGTCTAGATGACAATATTTGTATTAAAACTCACAACATATGTTTTGTCGTATTTTACACGACTGTTGTATAATTAGTTTGTATTTGTATTCTGTACCATGTATCTGACGACCCAAGATGGGTGATGTATACCTATTTTTGGGGGCGTCACACACACGGTATTGATTATTGATGCTTACATGTTAAGTCACTCAGTTTTGTTTAATTGGTATTATTAATGTAATAAAACAGAAAAGCTTTTTATATAAAACAGAATACTTTTATAAAGTTATTCGTTTTATTAGGCTAATAGTAAAATCTTTTTATATAAAATAGAATACTTTTATAAAGTTATCTGTTTTATTAGATAATAATTAGAATATACTATATTTTATTATGCATAGTATTTGCATAGTGCCTGCATAGTATTTGCATAGTAAAATCTTTTATAAAGTTATTCGTTTTATTAGATTATAAATAGAATATATTATATTTTATTTAAAAGATTTTGCTTTAAATATGGACCGTCCGATTAAAAGTAAATCAATCTAGAACGTTCATAAGTTAGTTACTATGCAGTCCATTCTTCTATAAATAGAAGCTCATTCCTTCATTATTTTCTTACGAATTCACTGAACCTCTAGAGAGAGAAATTATATATAGAGAGAAGAAAAGTATTCTGCTACTTCACTACTCCGATATCAAGTTTCTTTTACGGTAAGGGATATTATTTGTTGTACTCGTAAAGGGTATTCTTTCTTTCTTATTCTTGAACAGAACTTCTGTTATTCCATTCTTTATTATTTTGTTGAAATAACCTGTATACGCGGGCTACCCTATACTTGGTGAAATTCTTTTGTTATTACATTTTTATTATGCTGTTGGAACATCCTGTCTGTACTTTACGCCGGACCTGGTTCCATTATTTATTATTCTGTTGGAATATCTTGTCCGTGCTTTATGCTAGACCTGGTTCCATTATTTATTATTCTGTCGAAATATCCTGTCTGTGTGTTTACGCCGGACCTGGTTCTATTATTTATTATTCTGTCAGAATATCCTGTCGGTGCATTTACGCATGACCTGGTTCCACTATTTATTTTTCTGTTGGAATAACCTGTCTGTGCGGTCTATCGCATGCATGGTGAATTCTTTTGTTATTCCATTCTTTATTATACTCAGTTAGTTAAAACTTCGACTTCTATACTCCATAAAATTAGTAGAATATCCTTGATATTTGCGCTTCATCCAGTATCTTTTTATGGAAATATTCTTCTGAGCATTCTTAAATTTTACTCTACAAAGTAGTATCATGTTGACAATTTGGACGTTATCAGTTCCTAGATAAATTAATTCTTGAACTTGTTTTATTGAATTCTTATATCATTGTCATCATCCTCATGTTTATATTTTGTTGAAAGTCATCTATGGCCTGTAGTGCATAGATGGACTTGTTATGATTACGACCAGGGATTATTCGGTGTAATCATGACCGTAATGTTAAAAATGATGTGGAAAAAGTCCTCATTGGACCGTAGTGCATTGATGGACAGTTTTTGATATGATTATAGCTATGGATTCTCTTTGGCCGTAGTGCAAAGTTGAATTATTTTATGGCATAATCAGGACCGTTGATGAAAATATGATTATCTTTAGCCGTAGTGCCTGGATAATTCGTGATCGTGATACTAAAGAATATCCTTGGCCGTAGTGTAGGGGTGATTCGATAATGTGGATTATTTATTAAGCTGAGTCCCATCGATAAAAGTCATGAAAAACCTTTTAAATCATAAAAGATAGTAGATTTTATTCTCTACTTGACTCTTTTATTGGATTGCTGGTTCCGTTGCAGTTAAACTTGATGTCTATTGTATTTTATCAGTTTAATATTGTTGAAGACTAATGATAATTTATTCTGCATTATTTTAGTCATAATATTTCTTACTGGGCTAGTTGAGCTCACCCTTTTTTTCACTATTCTCTTCAGAAAATGAGAATATAGTTGGGACGAGTCGGGAAACGGAGTGATGGACCAGATGATAGCATTAGTAGTCCTCACTATTCTATGTAATAGTGTGATAATAATTGTAATGAGGACTCCTTTTGAGTTTGTATACTCTCTAGTAGACAATATTTGTATTCAAACTCACAGTTTATATTTTGCCGTATTGTACACGAAAGTTGTATTATTAAGTTATTTTTAAATTTTGTACCATGTATCTGACGACTCAGAATGGGTGATGTATACCTAATTTTGGGGGCATCACAGTTGGTATCAGAGCTTAGGAAAATGGTCGCTGGCGGAGATAACAGTCTAGAACTAGGAGGGGAGAGACGATTTATATACTTCGCTAGTGTGTGACTTACCTAAGCTGAAATTGTTTACTTGATAAGTTGACAAATTATGATATGTCAATTAACCTTTGTTTTGAAGCTATATTCTAGAATGATATCTGAAATACAGAAGATGAGAAATGGGAAAATCATGATAGCGAGCAAATTACCAGGAAGGCACAATCTGAAAAGAAAGCAAGGTATTCTCATCTCTTAGAATATCAGGTACGTACATAAATTTCGAGGGCGAAATTTCATAAGGAGGGGTGATTGTGAGACCCCGAATTTTATGAAATAAAAGTATTCAATTTTTCTATTTTGATAAATAGTTAAATTGATAAAAGTTTAAAGTTAATGGTAATATGTGAATTTTTTTTTTTGCAAAGTAAGAAAGTTGATATAAAATATTCGTTGTGACGGGGAATATTCGATTAGTCGGGGAATATTCTTTTTGTCGGAGAATATTCGTACGACGGTACAATCATTGGTGGACCCCACAACGGAATTATTGTCGGATTGAGAAAACGACAAAAATATTTTTATGAAAATAACGGCGGAAGTTTTACCGTTAACTGTTGAAACACCCGGTGTTAAAAGTATAGTAATACGCGAGGTTTCATAGTAGCACACGGTATTGATTATTGATACTTACGTGATAAGTCACTCAGTTTTGTTAAATTGGTATTATTAATGTAATAAAACAGAGAAGCTTTTTATATAAAACAGAATACTTTTATAAAGTTATTCGTTTTATTAGGCTAATAGTTAAATCTTTTTATATAAAACAGAATACTTTTATAAAGTTATCTGTTTTATTAGACAATAATTAGAATATATTATATTTTATTATGCATAGTATTTGCATAGTGCATGCATAGTGTTTACATAGTAAAATTTTTTATAAAGTTATTCGTTTTATTAGATTAAAAATAGAATATATTATATTTTATTTAAAAGATTTTGCTTTAAATATGGACCGTCCGATTAAAAGTAAATCAATCTGGACCGTTCATGAGTTAGTTACTATGCAGTCCATTCTTCTATAAATAGAAGCTCATTCTTTCATTATTTTCTTACGAATTCACTGAAACTCTAGAGAGAGAAATTATAGAGAGAGAGAAGAAAAGTATTCTGCTACTTCACTACTCCGATATCAAGTTTCTTTTACGGTAAGAGATATTATTTGTTGTACTTGTAAAGGGTATTCTTTCTTTCTTATTCATGAAGAGAACTTCTGTTATTCCATTCTTTATTATTCTGTTGGAATAACCTGTATACGCGGGCTACCCTATACTTGGAGAAATTCTTCTGTTATTACATTTTTATTATGCTGTTGGAACGTCCTGTCTGTGCTTTACGCCGGATCTGGTTCTATTATTTATTATTCTGTCGGAATATCTTGTCTGTGCTTTACGCCGAACCTGGTTCCATTATTTATTATTCTGTCAGAATATCCTGTCAGTGCGTTTACGCCGGACCTGGTTCTATTATTTATTATTCTGTCAAAATATCCTGTCGGTGCATTTACGCATAACCTGGTTTCACTATTTATTTTTCTGTCGGAATAACCTGTCTGTGCAGTCTATCGCATGCATAGTGATTTCTTTTGTTATTTCATTATTTATTATACTCAGTTGGTTAAAACTTTGACCTCTATACTCCATGAAATTAGTGGAATATTCTTTATATTTGCACTTCATCCAGTATCTTTTCATGCAAATATTCTTCTATGCATTCTTGAATTTTACTCTATAAAGCAGTATTATGTTGACAATTTGGACGTTATCAGTTGCTAGATAAATTAATTCTTGAACTTGTTTTATTAAATTCTTATATCATTGTCATCATCCTCATGTTTATAGTTTGTTGAAAGTCATCTATGGCCTGTAGTGCATAGATGGACTTGGTATGATTATGACCAGGGATTATTCGGTCTAATCATGACCGTAATGTTGCAAATGATGTGAAAAAAGTCCTCATTGGCTCATAGTGCATTGATGGACATTTTTTGGTATGATTATGGCTATGGATTCTCTTTGGCCGTAGTGCAAAGATGAATTGTTTTATGGCATGATCCGGACCGTTGGTGAAAACATGATTATCTTTAGCCGTAGTGCATGGATAATTCGTGGTTGTTATACTAAAGATTATCCTTGGCCGTAGTGCATGGGTGATTCGATGATGTGGATTATTTATTAAGCCGAGTCCCGGCGATTAAAGTCATGAAAAACCTTTTAAATCATAAAAGATAGTAGATTTTATTCTCTACTTGACTCTTATAATGGATTGTTGGTTCCGCTGCAGTTAAACTTGATGTCTATTGTATTTTATTAGTTTAATTTTGTTAAAGACTAATGATAATTTATTATACATTATTTTAGTCATAATATTTCTTACTGGGCTAGTTGCGCTCACCCTTTCTTTCACTGTTCTCTTCAGGAAATGAGAATATAGTTGGGACGAGTCGGGAAACGGAGTGATGGACCAGATGATAGCATTAGTAGTCCTCACTATTCTATGTAATAGTGTGATAATAATTGTAATGAGGACTCCTTTTGAGTTTGTATACTCTCTAGTAGACAATATTTGTATTCAAACTCACAGTTTATGCTTTGTCGTATTGTACACGACAGTTGTATTATTAAGTTGTATTTAAATTCTGTACCATGTATTTGGCGACTCAGAATGGGTGATGTATACCTAATTTTGGGGGCGTCACAGTTAGTATCAGAGCTTAGGGATATAGTCGCTGGCGGAGATAAGAGTCTAGAACTAGAAGGGGAGAGACGATTTATATACTTCGCTAGTGTGTGACTTACCTAAGCTGAAATTGTTTACTTGATAAGTTGACAAATTATGATATGTCAATTAACCTTTGTTTTGAAGCTATATTCTAGAATGATATCTGAAATACAGAATATGAGAAATGGGAAAATCATGATAGCGAGAAAATTACCGGGAATGTACAATCTGAAAAGAAAGCAAGGTATTCTCATCTCTTCGAATATCAGGTACGTACGTAAATTTCGAGGGCGAAATTTCATAAGGAGGGGTGATTGTAAGACCCCGAATTTTATGAAATAAAAGTATTCAATTTTTCTATTTTGGTAAATAGTTAAATTGATAAAGGTTTAAAGTTAAGGGTAATATGTGATTTTTTTTTTGCAAAGTAAGCAAGTTGATATAAAATATTCTTTGTGTCGGGGAATATTCTTTTTGTCGGGGAATATTCGTACGACGGTACAATCATTGGTGGACCCCACAACGGAATTATTGTCGAATTGAGAAAACAACAAAAATATTTTTATGAAAATAACGGCGGAAGTTTTACCGTTAACTGTTGAAACACCCGGTATTAAAAGTACAGTAATACGCGTGGTTGCATAGTAGCACATGGTATTGATTATTGATGCTTACGTGATAAGTCACTCAGTTTTGTTTAATTGGTATTATTAATGTAATAAAATTGAAAAGCTTTTTATATAAAACAAAATACTTTTATAAAGTTATTTGTTTTTTTAGGCTAATAGTAAATTTTTTTTATATAAAACAGAATACTTTTATGAAGTTATCTGTTTTATTAGACAATAATTAGAATATAATATATTTTATTATGCATAGTATTTGCATAGTGCCTGCATAGTGTTTGCATAGTAAAATCTTTTATAAAGTTATTCGTTTTATTAGATTATAAATAAAATTTATTATATTTTATTTAAAAGATTTTACTTTAAATATGGACCGTCCGATTAAAAGTAAATCAATCTGGACCGTTCATGAGTTAGTTACAATGCAGTCCATTCTTCTATAAATTGAAGTTCATTTCTTCATTATTTTCTTATGAATTCACTGAAACTCTAGTGAGAGAAATTATAAAGAGAGAGAAGAAAAGTATTCTGCTACTTCACTACTCCGATATCAAGTTTCTTTTATGGTAAGGGATATTATTTGTTGTACTCGTAAAGAGTATTCTTTCTTTCTTATTCATGAAGAGAACTTCTGTTATTCCATTTTTTATTATTTTGTTGGAATAACCTGTATACGCGGGCTACTCTATACTTGGTGAAATTCTTCCGTTATTACATTTTTATTATGCTGTTGGAACATCCTGTCTGTGCTTTACGCCGGACCTGGTTCCATTATTTATTATTCTGTCAGAATATCCTATCTGTGCTTTACGCCGGACCTGGTTTCATTATTTATTATTCTGTCGGAATATCCTGTCTGTGCTTTACGCCGGACCTGGTTCCATTATTTATTATTCTGTTAGAATATTATGTCTGTGCGTTTACGCCGGACCTGGTTCCATTATTTATTATTCTGTCAGAATATCCTGTCGGTGCATTTATGCATGACCTGGTTCCACTATTTATTTTTCTGTTGGAATAACTTGTCTTTGCGGTCTATCGCATGAATGGTGATTTCTTTTGTTATTCCATTCTTTATTATACTCAGTTGGTTAAAACTTTTACTTCTATACTCCATGAAATTAGTGGAATATCCTTGATATTTGCGCTTCATCCAGTATCTTTTCATGAAAATATTATTTTGAGCATTCTTGAATTTTACTCTACAAAGCAGTATCATGTTGACAATTTGGACGTTATCAGTTCCTAGATAAATTAATTTTTGAACTTGTTTTATTGAATTCTTATATCATTGTCATCATCCTCATGTTTATATTTTGTTGAAAGTCATCTATTGTGAAACCCCATATTTTATGAATAAAGATTTAATTTTTTCGAAATATTTTTTTAAATATTATGGTGTGAATTTGAGATAATGTTATAGTTGTGGGTAGTATTTATAAATTTTACAAAGTATGCAAGTTGTTGTATTATATTCGATTGGTCGGGGAATATTATTTTTGTCGGAGAATATTCGTACGACGGCACAATTATTGGTGGACTCCACAACGAAATTATTGTCGGATTGAGAAAACAACAAAAATATTTTAATAAAAATAACGGCGAAAGTTTTACCGTTGATACTGTTGAACTACTCGCTAGTAAAAGTACAGTAATACGTGTGGTTGCATAGTAGCACACGGTATTGATTATTAATGCTTATGTGAGAAGTCACTCAGTTTGATTCAATTATTGTCAATTAATAATATAAATTATTTAGCGATAATGAAGTTTTGTTTTATTCGTATTATTAATGTAATAAAACAGAAACATCTTTTTATATAAAACATAATACTTTATTAAAGTTATTCTATAAATAGAATATATTATATTTTATTTAAAAGATTTTTCTTTAAATATGGACCGTCAGATTAAAGTAAATCAATCTGGACCGTTCATGGATTAGTTACTATGCAATCCATTTTTCTATAAATAGAAGCTCATTCCTTCATTATTTTCTTACGAATTCACTGAACTCTATAGAGAGAAAATTATAGAGAGAGAAGAAAAGTGTTCTGCTGCTTCACTACTCCTATATCCAGTACTCTTCCTTTCAAGGTAAGGGATATTATTTATTGTACCCGTAAGGGGTGTTATTTCTTTTGTATTCATGAAGAGAACTTCTGTTATTCTATTTCTTATTATTCTGTTGGAATAACCTGTATACGCGGTCTACCCTATACTTGGTGATATTCTTCTATTATTCTGTTGGAACATCCTGTCTGTGTGTTTTACACCGGACCTGGTTCCGTCTTTATTATTATTCTGTTGGAACATCCTGTCTGCGTGTTTTACACCGGACCTGGTTCCGTCTTTATTATTATTCTGTTGGAATATCCTGTATGTGCGTTTTACGCCGGACCTGGTTCAATTATTTATTATTCTGTTGGAATAACCTGTCTGTGCGGTCTATCGCATGCATGGTGATTTCTTTTGTTATTCCATTCTTATTTATACTCAGTTGGTTAAGTTTTGACTTCTATACTCCATAAAATTTGTGGAATATCCTTGATAATTGCGTTTCATCCAGTATCTTTTCATGTAAATATTCTTCTGAGCATTCTTGAATTTTACTCTACAAAGCAGTATTATGTTGACAATTTGGACGTTGTCAGTTCCTGGATAAATTAATTCTTGAACTTGTTTTATTGAATTCTTATATCATTGTCATCATCCTCATGTTTATATTTTGTTGAAAGTCATCTATGGCCTGTAGTGCATAGATGGACTTGGTATGATTATGACCAGAGATTAATGGGTGTAATCATGACCGTAATATTTCAAATGATGTGGAAAAAGTCCTCATTGGCCTGTAGTGCATTGATGGACAGTTTTTGGTATGATTATGGCTATGGATTCTCTTTGGCCGTAGTGCAGAGATGAATTATTTTATGGCATGATCAGGACCGTTGATGAAAACATGATTATCTTTAGCCGTAGTGCATGGATAATTCGTGGTCGTGATACTAAAGAATATCCATGGTCGTAGTGCAGGGGTGATTCGATGATGTGGATTATTTATTAAGCTGAGTCCTTGCAATAAAAGTCATGAAAAACCTTTTAAATCATAAAAGATAGTAGATTTTATTCTCTACTCGACTCTTTTAATGGATTGTTGGTTCCGCTGCAGTGAAACTTGATGTCTATTGTATTTTATCAGTTTAACATTGTTGAAGACTAATGATAATTTATTCTGCATTATCTTAGTCATAATATTTCTTACTGGGCTAGTTGAGCTCACCCTTTCTTTCACTGTTCTCTTCAGGAAATGAGAACGTAGCTGGGACTAGTCGGGGAATAGAGTGATGGTCTTAGATGATAGCATTAGTAGTTCTCACTATTCTATGTAATAGTGTGATAATAATTGTAATGAGGACTCCTTTTGAGTATGGATACTCTCTAGAAGACAATATTTGTATTCAAACTCACAGTTTATGTTTTGTCGTATTGTACACGACAGTTGTATTATTAAGTTGTATTTGAATTTTGTACCATGTATCTGGCGACTCAAGATGGGTGATGTATACCTAATTTTGGGGGCGTCACATCTATGGCCTGTAGTGCATAGATGGACTTGGTATGATTATGACCAAGGATTATTCGGTGTAATCATGACCGTAATGTTACAAATAATATGGAAAAAGTCCTCATTGGCCCGTAGTGCATTGATGGACAGTTTTTGGTATGATTATGGCTATGGATTCTCTTTGGCCGTAGTGCAGAGATGAATTATTTTATGGCATGATCAGGACCGTTAATAAAAACATGATTATCTTTAGCCGTAGTGCATGGATAATTCGTGGCCGTGATACTAAAGAATATCATTGGCCGTAGTGCAGGGGTGATTCGATGATGTGGATTATTTATTAAGCTGAGTCCCAGCAATAAAAGTCATGAAAAACCTTTTAAATCATAAAAGATAGTAGATTTTATTCTCTACCTGACTTTTTTAATGGATTGCTGGTTCCGCTGCAGTTAAACTTGATGTCTATTGTATTTTATCAGTTTAATATTATTGAAGACTAATGATAATTTATTCTGCATTATTTTAGTCATAATATTTTTTACTGGGCTAGTTGAGCTCACCCTTTCTTTCACTGTTCTCTTCAAGAAATGAGAATATAGTTGGGACGAGTCGGGAAACGGAGTGATGGACCAGATGATAGCATTAGTAGTCCTCACTATTCTATGTAATAGTGTGATAATAATTGTAATGAGGACTCCTTTTGAGTTTGTATACTCTCTAGTAGACAATATTTGTATTCAAACTCACAGTTTATGTTTTGTCGTATTGTACACGACATTTGTATTATTAAGTTGTATTTGAATTCTGTACCATGTATCTGGCGACTCAGAATGGGTGATGTATACCTAATTTTGGGGGTGTCACAATTGATATCAGAGCTTAGGGATATGGTCGCTGGCGGAGATAAGAGTCTAGAACTAGGAGGGGAGAGACGATTTATATACTTCGCTAGTGTGTGACTTACCTAAGCTGAAATTGTTTACTTGATAAGTTGACAAATTATGATATATCAATTAACCTTTGTTTTGAAGCTATATTCTAGAATGATATCTGAAATACAGAATATGAGAAATGGGAAAATCATGATAGCGAGAAAATTATCGGGAAGGTACAATCTGAAAAAAAGCAAGGTATTCTCATCTCTTCGAATATCAGGTACGTACGTAAATTTTGAGTGCGAAATTTCATAAGGAGGGGTGATTGTAAGACCCCAAATTTTATGAAATAAAAGTATTCAATTTTTCTATTTTGGTAAATAGTTAAATTGATAAAAGTTTAAAGTTAAGGGTAATATGTGACTTTTTTTTTTTGCAAAGTAAGCAAGTTGATATAAAATATTCGTTGTGTCGGGGAATATTCGATTAGTCGGAGAGTATTCTTTTTCTCGGAGAATATTCGTACGATGGTACAATCATTGGTGGACCCCACAACGAAATTATTTTCGGATTGAGAAAACGACAAAAATATTTTTATGAAAATAACGGCGGAAGTTTTACCGTTAACTGTTGAAACACCCGGTGTTAAAAGTACAGTAATACGCGTGGTTGCGTAGTAGCACACGGTATTGATTATTGACGCTAACATGATAAGTCACTCAATTTTGTTTAATTGGTATTATTAATATAATAAAACAGAAAAACTTTTTATATAAAACAGAATACTTTTGTAAAGTTATTCGTTTTATTAGGCTAATAGTAAAATCTTTTTATATAAAACAGAATACTTTTATAAAGTTATCTGTTTTATTAGACAATAATTAGAATATATTATATTTTATTATGCATAGTATTTGCATAGTGTCTGCATAGTATTTGCATAGTAAAATCTTTTATAAAGTTATTCATTTATTAGATTATAAATATAATATATTATATTTTATTTAAAAGATTTTTGCTTTAAATATTGACCGTCCGATTAAAAGTAAATCAATCTGGACCGTTCATGATTTAGTTACTATGCAGTCCATTCTTCTATAAATAGAAACTCATTCCTTCATTATTTTCTTACGAATTCACTGAAACTCTAGAGAGAGAAATTATAGAGAGAGAGAAGAAAAGTATTCTGCTACTTCACTACTCTGATATCAAATTTCTTTTACGGTAAGGGATATTATTTGTTGTACTCGTAAAAGGTATTCTTTCTTTCTTATTCATGAACAGAACTTCTGTTATTCCATTCTTTATTATTCTGTTGGAATAACCTGTATACGCGGGCTACCCTATACTTGGAGAAATTCTTCTATTATTACATTTTTATTATGCTGTTGGAATATTTTGTCTGTGCTTTACGCCGGACCTAGTTCCATTATTTATTATTCTGTCTGAATATCTTGTCTGTGCTTTACGTCGGACCTGGTTCTATTATTTATTATTTTGTCAGAATATTCTGTCTGTACATTTACGCCGGACCTGGTTCCATTATTTATTATTCTGTCCAAATATCCTGTCGGTGCATTTACGCATGACCTGGTTCATCTATTTATTTTTCTATCGGAATAACCTGTCTGTGCGGTCTATCGCATGCATGGTGATTTCTTTTGTTATTCCATTCTTTATTATACTCAGTTGGTTAAAATTTTGACCTCTATACTCCATGAAATTAGTGGAATATCCTTGATATTTGCGCTTCATCTAGTATCTTTTAATAGAAATATTCTTCTGTGCATTCTTGAATTTTACTCTACAAAACAGTATTATGTTGAAAATTTGGACTTTATCAGTTGCTCGATAAATTAATTCTTGAACTTGTTTTATTGAATTCTTATATCATTGTCATTATCCTCATGTTTATATTTTGTTGAAAGTAATATATGGCCTGTAGTGCATAGATGGACTTTGTATGATTATGACCAGGGATTATTCGGTGTAATCATGACCGTAATGTTACAAATGATGTAGAAAAAGTCCTCATTGGCCCGTAGTGCATTGATGGACAGTTTTTGGTATGATTATGGCTATGGATTCTCTTTGGCCATAGTGCAAAGATGATTTGTCTTATGGCATGATCCGGACCGTTGATGAAAATATGATTATCTTTAGCCGTAGTGCATGGATAATTCATGGTCGTGATACTAAAGATTATCCTTGGCCGTAGTGCATGGGTGATTCGATGATGTGGATTATTTATTAAGCCGAGTCCCGGCGATAAAAGTCATGAAAAACCTTTTAAATCATAAAAGATAGTAGATTTTATTTTCTACTTGACTCTTTTAATGGATTGTTGGTTCCGCTGAAGTTAAACTTGATGTCTATTGTATTTTATCAGTTTAATATTATTGAAGACTAATGATAATTTATTCTGCATTATTTTAGTCATAATATTTCTTACTGGGCTAGTTGAGCTCATCCTTTCTTTTATTGTTCTCTTCAGGAAATGAGAATATAGTTGGGACGAGTCGGGAAACGGAGTGATGGACCAGATGATAGCATTAGTAGTCCTCACTATTCTATATAATAGTGTGATAATAATTGTAATGAGGACTCCTTTTGAGTTTGTATACTCTCTAGTAGACAATATTTGTATTAAAACTCACTGTTTATGTTTTGTCGTATTGTACACGACAGTTGTATTATTAAGTTGTATTTGAATTCTGTACCATGTATCTGGCGACTCAGAATGGGTGATGTATACCTAATTTTGGGGGCGTCCCAGTTGGTATCAGAGCTTAGGAATATGGTCGCTGGCGGAGATAAGAGTCTAGAACTAGGAGGGGAGAGACGATTTATATATTTCGCCAGTGTGTGACTTACCTAAGCTGAAATTGTTTACTTGATAAGTTGACAAATTATGATATGTCAATTAACCTTTGTTTTGAAGCCATATTCTAGAATGATATCTGAAATACAGAATATGAGAAATGAGAAAATCATGATAGCGAGAAAATTACCGGGAAGGTACAATCTGAAAAGAAAGCAAGGTATTCTCATCTCTTAGAATATCATGTACGTACGTAAATTTCTAGGGCGAAATTTTATAAGGAGAGGTGATTGTAAGACCCCGAATTTTATGAAATAAAAGTATTAAATTTTTCTATTTTGGTAAATAGTTAAATTGATAAAAGTTTAAAGTTAAAGGTAATATGTGATTTTTTTTTTGCAAATTAAGCAAGTTGATATAAAATATTCGTTGTGTCGGGAAATATTCGATTAGTCTGGGAATATTCTTTTTATCGGGGAATATTCGTACGACGATACAATCATTGGTGGACCCCACAACGAAAATATTGTCGGATAGAGAAAACGACAAAAATAGTTTTATGAAAATAACGGCGGAAGTTTTACCGTTTACTGTTGAAACACCCGGTGTTAAAATTACAGTAATACGCGTAGTTGCATAGTAGCACACGGTATTGATTATTGATGCTTACGTGATAAGTCACTCAGTTTTGTTTAATTGATATTATTAATGTAATAAAACAGAAAAGCTTTTTATATAAAACAGAATACTTTTATAAAGTTATTCATTTTATTAGGCTAATAATAAAATCTTTTTATATAAAACAGAATACTTTAACAAAGTTATCTATTTTATTAGACAATAATTAGAATATATTATATTTTATTATGCATAGTATTTGTATAGTGCCTGCATAGTATTTGCATAGTAAAATCTTTTATAAAGTTATTCGTTTTATTATATTATAAATAGAATATATTATATTTTATTTAAAAGATTTTGCATTAAATATGGACCGTCCGATTAAAAGTAAATCAATCTGGACCGTTCATGAGTTAGTTACTATGCAGTCCATTCTTTTATAAATAGAAGCTCATTCCTTCATTATTTTCTTACGAATTCACTGAACCTCTAGAGAGAGAAATTATAGAGAGAGAGAAGAAAAGTATTCTGCTACTTCACTACTCCGATATCAAGTTTTTTTTACGGTAAGGGATATTATTTGTTGTACTCGTAAAGGGTATTCTTTTTTTTATGAACAGAACTTCTATTATTTCATTCTTTGTTATTCTGTTGGAATAACCTGTATACGTGGGCTACCCTATACTTGGTGAAATTCTTCCGTTATTACATTTTTATTATGCTGTTGGAACATCTTGTCTGTGCTTTACGCCGGACCTGGTTCCATTATTTATTATTCTGTCAGAATATCCTGTCTGTGCTTTACGCTGGACCTGGTTCTATTATTTATTATTCTGTCGGAATATCCTGTCTGTGCGTTTACGCCGGACCTGGTTTCATTATTTATTATTCTGTCGGAATATCCTGTCGGTGCATTTACGCATGACCTGGTTTCACTATTTATTTTTCTGTTGGAATAACCCGTCTGTGCGGTCTATCGCATGCATGATGATTTCTTTTGTTATTCCATTCTTTATTATACTCCGTTGGTTAAAACTTTGACTTCTATACTCCATGAAATTAGTGGAATATCCTTGATATTTGCGCTTCATCCAGTATCTTTTCATGGAAATATTCTTCTGAGCATTCTTGAATTTTAGTCTACAAAGCAGTATCATGTTGACAATTTGAACGTTTTTAGTTCCTATATAAATTAATTCTTGAACTTGTTTTATTGAATTCTTATATCATTGTCATCATCCTCATGTTTATATTTTATTGAAAGTCATCTATGGCCTGTAGTGCATAGATGGACTTGGTATGATTATGACCAGGGATTATTCGGTGTAATCATGATCGTAATGCTACAAATGATGTGGAAAAAGTCCTCATTGGCCCGTAGTGTATTGATGGACAATTTTTGGTATGATTATGGCTATGGATTCTCTTTGGCCGTAGTGCAAAGATGAATTATTTTGTGACATTATCAAGACCGTTGATGAAAATATGATTATCTTTAGCCATAGTGCATGGATAATTCGTGGTCGTGATACTAAAGAATATCCTTGGTCGTAGTGCATAGGTGATTCGATGATGTGGATTATTTATTAAGCTGAGTCATAACTTGATGTGTATTGTATTTTATCAGTTTAATTTTATTGAAGACTAATGATAATTTATTCTACATTATTTTAGTCATAATATTTCTTACTGGCTCGTTGAGCTCACCCTTTCTTTCACTGTTCTCTTCAGGAAATGAGAATATAGTTGGGACGAGTCGGGAAACGGAGTGATGGACCAGATGATAGCATTATTAGCCCTTACTATTCTATGAAATAGTGTGATAATAATTGTAATGAGGACTCCTTTTGAGTTTGTATACTCTCTAGTAGACAATATTTGTATTCAAACTCACAGTTTATGTTTTGTCGTATTGTACACGACAGTTGTATTATGAAGTTATATTTGAATTCTGTACCATGTATCTGACGACTCAGAATGGGTGATGTATACCTAATTTTGGGGGCGTCACAGTTGGTATCAGAGCTTAGGAATATGGTCGCTGGCGGAGATAAGAGTCTAGAACTAGGAGCGGAGAAACGATTTATATACTTCGCTAGTGTGTGGCTTTCCTAAGCTGAAAGTGTTTACTTGATAAGTTGACAAATTATGATATGTCAATTAACCTTTGTTTTGAAGCTATATTCTAGAATGATATCTGAAATACAGAAGATGAGAAATGGGAAAATCATGATAGCGAAAAAATTACCGGGAAGGTACAATCTGAAAAGAAAGCAAGGTATTCTCCTCTCTTCGAATATCAGGTACGTACTTAAATTTCGGAGGCAAAATTTCATAAGGAGGGGTGATTGTGAGACCCCGAATTTTATGAAATAAAAGTATTCAATTTTTCTATTTTAGTAAATAGTTAAATTGATAAAAGTTTAAAGTTAAGGGTAATATGTGAATATAAAATAATATAAAATATTTTTTTTTGCAATACGTACTTTGCAATTTTTTTGCGGTCTATCGCATGCATGGTGATTTTTTTTGTTATTCCATTCTTTATTATACTCAGTTGGTTAAAACTTTGACTTCTGTACTCCATGAAATTAGTGGAATATCCTTGATATTTGCACTTCATCCAGTATCTTTTCATGGAAATATTCTTCTGAGCATTCTTGAATTTTACTCTACAAAGCAGTATCATGTTGACAATTTAGACGTTATCAGTTCCTAGATAAATTAATTCTTGAACTTGTTTTATTGAATTCTTATATCATTGTCATCATCCTCATGTTTGTATTTTGTTGAAAGTCATCTATGGCTTGTAGTGCATAGATGGACTTGGTATGATTATGACCAGAGATTATTCGGTGTAATCCTGACCTTAATGTTACAAATGATGTGAAAAAGTCCTCATTAGCCCGTAGTGCATTGATGGACAGTTTTTGGTATGATTATGACTATGGATTCTCTTTGGCCGTAGTGCAAAGATGAATTGTTTTATGGCATGATCAGGACCGTTGATGAAAATATGATTATCTTTAGCCGTAGTGCATGGATAATTCGTGGTCGTGATACTAAAGAATATCCTTGGCCGTAGTGCAGGGGTGATTCGATGATGTGGATTATTATTAAGCTGAGTCCCAGCGATAAAAGTCATGAAAAACCTTTTAAATCATAACAGATAGTAGATTTTATTCTCTACTTGACTCTTTTAATGGATTGTTGGTTCCGCTGCAGTTAAACTTGATGTCTATTGTATTTTATCAGTTTAATATTGTTGAAGACTAATGATAATTTATTCTGTATTATTTTAGTCATAATATTTCTTTCTGTGCTAGTTGAGCTCACCCTTTCTTTCACTGTTCTCTTCAGAAAATGAGAATATAGTTGGGACGAGTCGGGAAACGGAGTGATGGACCAGATGATAGCATTAGTAGTCCTCACTATTCTATGTAATAGTGTGATAATAATTATAATGAGGACTCCTTTTGAGTTTGTATACTCTCTAGTAGATAATATTTGTATTTAAACTCACAGTTTATGTTGTATTATTAAGTTGTATTTGAATTCTGTACCATGTATCTGGTGACTCAGAATGGGTGATGTATACCTAATTTTGGGGGCGTCACAATTGGTATCAAAGCTTAGGAATATGGTCGCTGGCGGAGATAAGAGGCTAGAACTAGGAGGGGAGAGACGATTTATATACTTCGCTAGTGTGTGACTTACCTAAGCTGAAATTGTTTACTTGATAAGTTGACAAATTATGATATGTCAATTAACCTTTGTTTTGAAGCTATATTCTAGAATGATATCTGAAATACAGAAGTTGAGAAATGGGAAAATCATGATAGCTAGAAAATTATCGGGAAGGTACAATCTGAAAAGAAAGCAAGGTATTCTCATCTCTTCGAATATCAGGTACGTACGTAAATTTTGTGGGCGAAATTTCATAAGGAGGGGTGACTTTGAGACCCCGAATTTTATAAAATAAAAGTATTCAATTTTTCTATTTTGGTAAATAGTTAAATTGATAAAAGTTTAAAGTTAAGGGTAATATGTGAATTTTTATTTTTTTTTGCAAAGTAAGCAAGTTGATATAAAATATTAGTTGTGTCGGGGAATATTCGATTAGTCGGAGAATATTCTTTTTGTCGGGGAATATTCGTACGACGGTACAATCATTGGGGAACTCCATAACAGAATTATTGTCGGATTAAGAAAACGACAAAAATATTTTTATGAAAATAACGGCGGAAGTTTTGCCGTTAACTGTTAAAACAACCGATGTTAAAAGTACAGTAATACGCGTGGTTGCATAGTAGCACACGGTATTGATTATTGATGCTTACGTGATAAGTCACTCAGTTTTGTTTAATTGGTATTATTAATGTAATAAAACAAAAAAGCTTTTTATATAAAATAGAATACTTTTATAAAGTTATTCATTTTATTAGGCTAATAGTAAAATCTTTTTATATAAAACAGAATACTTTTATAAAGTTATCTGTTTTATTAGACAATAATTAAAATATATTATATTTTATTATGCATAGTGTTTACATAGTGCCTGCATATGTTTGCATAGTAAATTTTTTTATAAAGTTATTCGTTTTATTAAATTATAAATAGAATATATTATATTTTATTTAAAAGATTTTGCTTTAAATATGGACCATCCGATTAAAAGTAAATTAATCTGGACCATTCATGAGTTAGTTACTATGCAATCCATTCTTCTATAAGTAGAAGCTCATTCCTTCCTCTAGTGAGAGAAATTATAGAGAGAGAAAAAAAAAGTATTCTGCTACTTCACTACTCCGATATCAAGTTTCTTTTACGGTAAGGGATATTATTTGTTGTACTCGTAAAGGGTATTCTTTCTTTCTTATTTATGAACAGAACTTCTGTTATTCTATTCTTTATTATTCTGTTGGAATAACCTGTATACGCGGGCTACCCTGTACTTTGTGAAATTCTTCTGTTATTACACTTTTATTATGCTGTTGGAACATCCTGTCTGTGTTTTACGCCGGACCTGGTTCCATCATTTATTATTCTGTCGGAATATCTTGTATGTGCTTTACGCCGGACCTGGTTCCATTATATATTATTCTGTCGGAATATCCTGTCTGTGTGTTTACGTCGGACCTGGTTCCATTATTTATTATTCTGTCGGAATATCCTGTCGGTGCATTTACGCATGACCTGATTCCACTATTTATTTTTCTGTTGGAATAACCTGTCTGTGCGGTCTATCGCATGCATGGTGATTTCTTCTGTTATTTCATTCTTTATTATACTCAGTTGGTTAAAACTTTGACTTCTATACTCCATGAAATTAGTGGAATATCCTTGATATTTGCGAGAATGTAGCGAGTACTAGTCGGGGTATGAAATGATGGTTCTAGAAAAATGTTTTAGTAGTCCTCACCATTTTTGTAAAATAAAGTATCAATAATTGTTATGAGAACTTATTTGAGTGTGGATATTGTCTAGAAGACAATAGTTGTATTTTAAACTCACAGTTAAGTGTTGTCGTATTTTGCACGACAATTGTATTAATAAAGTTGTAGTCGTTTCTGTACCATGTATTTGTCGACTCAGAGTGGGTGATGTATACCTATTTTGGGGGCGTCACGCAAGATATGTAATTTACTAATTTTTGTATTGTGAATTAGAATAATTAATACTCCTTATTTGACTAGAGAATACAAACCATCGATCTCCGCAATGGAAAGTGATGGAATTAAGTTCTCTCAAGTGGAGAATCTCAACTATATCTTTACATAAGACAATAAAAACGATTACCCCAAATCATTGAAGATGTTAACAACTCAACTCTTGTACTATTAGTACTGTAACAAAATCTTGTTTTTTAAGTTGGGTGCTTAGACGCTTTGGCTCAATGTTTTAATATTTTTAGATTGTTTTGGAATTCATAATTTGTTTGGATGAAAAGAAAAGGTCAAATACTTTAAAAACAGGAGAATATGAAAAGACTAGGGTTATGTAATTTGTTTGTTAGGATTATACTTGAGATTTGATAATTAATCTCAAGTCTCTTATTTGTTTTTAAAAATATACTTAAGAGTTGAGACTATTAGTCCAGTGATAATAAAATGATTTGAAAAGGAATACTATTTAATACCATGTCCAACTAGTAATCCTTAACATTTAAGACTAAAAATTTGTTGATAAAATTAGCCTTTAACTTTGTTTAAAAACACTGATATATCTTATCATATCTACCTAAACTTAAACTAATGAGAATATGATATCTTTGTTAATAGTACTAACAGTGACGGAACCATAATATTTTTAGAGGGGAGTCAAAATACATCAGTAAAAAAATTATTTATTGATACTTGGAGTGCTTTTTTCAAATTTATTTTGTCCAATTATAGTATTTCACAATATTCTATTCCAACCCTTGTCAACCTTTGAGTTGTGAGTCTAATGACTTTAAATAAATAAATATATATATATATATATATATATATATATATATATATATATATATATATATATATATAGGGCGGATCAATGACACTAAGTTTTTTACACAATTTTTTTACTCTTGAATTTGAACACTCTTAATGGCTAAGATTAAAACTGATTTTTAATTTATAACTAAATAAAAATAAAAACAAAACCTAGAGCTTTTCATCTTCATCTTTTTTCATGTCTAAAACTTCAACCTGGAACTGTCAGATGGAGGAAGCCCAAGATGTATCATCCAACTCTCACCTATCTCTAGTATGTTACCATAATCTTTGTTTTTGTTTTTATTTAGTTATAAATTAAAAATTAGCTTTAATCTTAGCCATTAAGAATGTTCAAATCCAAGAGTCAAAAAATTGTGTATAAAACTTAGTGCCATTGATCCGACATATATATATATATATATATATATATATATATATATATATATATATATATATATATATATATTTAAAATTTCCCAAACTATGTGACTATTAATCAGACTTTGAAGTTTTTAGTCAACTGATTAAATACTTTTATAGATAAATTACAAATTATAATATTATATATTCAAAACCTTATATTGTGGTTCATTGGATTAATTAGCTTGAAGAAGGAATTCTAACAATAAAAACAAAAGAAAATAGAAGAAGAGAGATTTAATAATCTTGATATGATATAACTATGGTGCACTTATGGTCACTATAGTGAGATCCAAAAAAAATTGTTTTATTTCTTTAGATTTTTATTTTTAATTAGTTTATAGAGAGAATTGCTACCACCTTTTTTTGCTCCACTTTGATGATAAAACAAAATCAAAGAGAAAAACAAAGGAGAAAAGAAAATACATAAAAGAAAAAGGAAGGGAAAGGAAAACAACTAACCCCCGAATATTACAGGGTGGGGGTCATATGACCCCTAGACCCTCTGGTTCTGCCAGTGAGTACTAAGGATATGATAGTCCAAACAATAAGGCTATGTTTGTTTGTAAGGATTATAATTCTGAGATTATAATCAATTAGATTATAATCCCAAGACTATGAAGTTATTTAATAATCTCTAAACTAATAGTCTCAAGTTTAAATTTGAAAACAAACAAGATGAAAGTCCAATAATAATCTAGAAGGGAGGTTGAATAGATTATTATAAATTAAAAAATTATCTTAGGCCTTTTTAAATTTTTAGATAATTAATTTGCAGCGTTAGAAATTAATATGCAAGACGATAAAAATTCAACCACTCAATGCACATAGATTTGTTTTGTTCACAACATACATCCCGGATATGTTGCTACGTCCAGTCTCAAGCTCCTTTTCAGGACTTGAGATCTTATTACTCCCAGTAATAAATACTCATTCAACAGGCGAAAAAGCCTTTACAAAATTGTATAGACAAACTTACAACTATTCTCAACTAACTATATTGGACAACAAGCTCCCAGCTCCCTCCTCAAGCTTAGTTGTATCTTTCTGTTGAGTTTAGTTCTATTCTATGATCTGGTCTTGAAACAACAACCTCTTCCTCACCTCACAAGTACACTAAAGATTCAACTTCCAGCTGAACACTCTAAGAGTCTTGTAAGACCCCGAATTTTATGAAATAAAAGTATTCAATTTTTCTTATAATTACTATTCAGTAAATGGTTAAATTGATAAAAGTTTAAAGTTATGAGTGAAATATGATTTTTTTTCAAAATAAGCAAGTGGTTATAAAATAATCATTGTTGTCGGAGAATATTCGTTTGGTCGTGGAATATTCTCTCTGTCGGGGAATATTCGTACGACGGCGCAGCCATTTGTGGGCCCCATAACAGAATAACTGTCGGGTGAAGAAAACGACAAATTTGAGTTTTTACAAATAACGGCGTAGTTGTTACCGTTAACACTGTTGGAATACCCGGTGGTTAAAATACAGTAATACGCGTAGTTGCACAGTAGCACACGGTATTGCACAGTATTTTTTTTAATTATTGATTCGTACGTGAGAAGGCACTACTCAATAATTGTTACAGTAATTACTGTTCAATATTTTATTTTATTAATTCAATAATTGCTACGTTGAAATTTTATATTATTGTTGTTCAATAATTGTCACTGCACAGTATTTTCCATTATCAGATCAATAATTCATATTATTTGAATAATATTATTAGATAACATTATTGGCAATGACTAGAAAGTTCTGTCTAAGGAGAGGTTTGGTCACCTAATTGCGCGCCAGTAAGGAGAAATTCTTATTGGAAAGCCCCCTCTTTCCTGGGAACGGCCTGGTTGTCATAAATGTGATTCTGTAATATTATTTGTGAATAATTAATTATTGATTCATATGATAAGGAAATATTTATTTTATGTGGATATAAATGAGGAATATATTTTTGTGGTTAAAAATAAAGGAGTTAATGTTGAGGTTTTTATCAGTATTTTTGTCGGAATGGAGGTATTAAAAATCAGGGTTTTTGAGATATTTTGCGGGGGTTATAATTTTTAATCCGACCGTTGGATCGTGGTAATTTTTGGATATGTTATACATATATAAGTTGAGTATATGCCCACAAATTTTGAACCGTTAAAAATGAACGTATGATTTGTTATGAATTTTAAGAGGTGGCTGATTCAGAAATCAGGTTATAAATCATTTTTGGTAGAAAATTCTAAAATTGGTGGGCCCCACTTGTGGTTGGTGAAGAAATGTGCTGAATTATATTTCAAATGTGGTGGGTGGGAATAGTAGCAGGTAAAGCCATCAGGTTGCAGGTCAAACCTACCAAAATTTTCCTATAAATAGAGGGCTAAGTTAGAATTGAAAATCACACCAGAAACATAAGCTTTCTCTCTTTCTCTCTCTATATTATGAAGTATATTTTGTGAGTTTTTAGATACTTGGTGAGTTGCTATTCATCAGTACAAGTTTTCTTCAGCATCATATCCGATATCCAGTCAGAAGTACTGCTCTTTTGAGGTAAGGGATAGTAAGGGATAGTAAGGAATTTTAAAGGTTGTTATGTTTTTCAGTTTCGTAATTTTTCTGAACTTTAAAAATTTTGGAAAAATTTGAAATGATATTTTGATGAGTTTTCTTGATTGTGTCCAAAAATGGTGATTTTTGGATGTATAGATTGAGAGTTATGAATTTTATGAGAAAAGACTATTTTAAAAGTAACAGCTTATAATTCCTTGTGGTTAACTCCAAAATTGATGAAATTTTTATTGAGAGTACATGTATATGATAGAAGTATACTCTGTAAATTTCAGAATTTTTAGACAAAAGTACAATTTTTGATAAATGTCTAAATATTTGGCTATTTTGGCCATATGAAAAATAGTAAATGACTTTTAAAAATTCTGAGAAAAATATATGTTCACTATGGGACTATATTATGCTAAATCCCAGAAAAGAAATATTTTTGGAACTGATTTGGTATTTTTCATAAAAATGGTCTAGTTATGAGTAAATGAATTAAATATATTTTGTGAAGAAAGAAAATTGGAAAATAGGATTTTATGGCTTGAGAATCCTATATGAGGTATATGCAGATTTTTGATGAGGGTTTTGGTTATTGATGATGAAATTGTAAGAGTTGGCATTTTATGATGATTAAATGCATTAATTAGTAAAGTGTAAACAATTAAAATAAATTGTTTATAAATTTAAGTAATGTTATTCTTTCAATATCATTATACCGAAATATTGGTATGGATTTTGTTGTGGAATTTCTATCTTTTGTGTCGGGGTTACTATTCATGAGTTACTATTCACGATTTACTATTCATGAGTTACGAATATTACTCTTGAGATTAAAACTATATGTTGATCATATTATTTTTATCATCATATATAACATTTTTATAACCCTGATGTTGAAATTCTCTTTCACTGGAGTGTAAAGATGGGTAGATTATTGGTATGATCATGACTAGGGTTCTCTTTGGCCTGTAGTGCAAAGTTGAATTGTGACTGGTATGATCATGACCATTAAATTTATAATTGAATATCTTAAGCTTAAGTGCAAAGGTGAATTGATCAACATGGTTATAATTATTGTTTATATAAATTCTGAAATGATTATATATTTCTTTGAGATATGAATATATTTGGCCTGTAGTGCAAATATGAATTGTTGATGAATATCTTTGGCATGTAGTGCAAAGATGGCCTGTTGATGAATATCTTTGGCCGTAGTGCAAAGATGAACTGTTGTTGAATATCTTTGGCCCGTAGTGCAAAGATGGTTTGTTGATGAATATCTTTGGCCGTAGTGTAAAGATGGATTTGTTAGTATGATTATAAACAGGAACTGTGATTTGGTATAACCATGATCTTTGATGTTTCAGGTAAAGACAGGTGATGAAAATATTCTTCGTCCTGGGTGCGAAAAAAAAATTTAGAGTCACAATTATGATTATGAGTTATTCATATGATTGTGGAAAGGAACTATTGAGTGATGTTACATGGATAAAACATTGTTGGTGGATTTTTAACATGGAAGAGATAATGGACTTTATGGTCTATTTGACTCTTCTAATGGATTGCATGTTCCGCTGCAACTATGGTTGAAATTTTTATCATTTACCATATGTTCTAAATCTCTGATTTATTATTGATGAAGACTATTGATAATTTATTTATTTTTAGTCATGATATTCTTTACTGGGCTAGTTGTGCTCACCCTTCTGTTCACAATTCCTTTCAGGAAATAAGAGTGTAGCTGGGTCGAGCGGGGGTAACAAGGGAATAGAACGGTGGTCATCATTTAGTAGTTATATTTGGTGAAGAAAATAGGGTGAGGCGAACCCAACGTTGGAAGGGGGTTTTGTCACTATCATACAAGATGTCTAATGACATACAACCTCGTGTCATCATAGGACAGGGTTGTGCTCATCCACTTACTGAGTATATCTATGGGCACTACTGTAAGACCCCAACTTATTAATGAATAAAATCAAATTTTCTCTAAATATTATTGTGAATAATAAGGGGTTAATTTGATATAATACTTTGGTTATGGGTGAAATGTGCAAATTTTGCAAAATAAGCAAGTGGTTATAAAATATTTATTTTTGGTCGGTGAATATTCGGTTGGTCGTGGAATATTCTTGCTGTCGGGGAATATTCGTACGACGACGCAGCCTTGTGTGGGCCCCATAACGGAAAGCGATTGGATGAAGAAAACGACAAGTATAAGTTGTTTATAAATAACGGCGTAGTTGTTACCGTTAATACTGTTGGAATACCCGGTGGTTAAAATACAGTAGCACACGGTATTGCACCAATTATTGATTCTTACGTAAGAAGGCACTACTCAATAATTGTTACAGTAGTTATTATTCAATATTTTATTTTATTGATTCAATAATTGCTGCGTTGATATTTTATATTATTGTTGTTTCAATAATTGTTGCTGCACAGTATTTTCATTATCAGATCAATAATTCATATTATTTGAATAATATTATTAGATAACATTATTGGCAATGTCTAGAAAGTTCTGTCTAAGGAGAGGTTTGGTCATCTAATTGCGCGCCAGTAAGGAGAAATCCTTATTGGAAAGCCCCCTCTTTCCTGGGAACGGCCTGGTTGTCATAAATGTGATTCTGTAATATTATTTGTGAATAATTAATTATTGATTCATATGATAAGGAAATATTTATTTTATGTGGATATAAATGAGGGATATATTTTTGTGGTTAAAAATGAAGGAGTTAATGTTGAGGTTTTTATCAGTATTTTTGTCGGAATGGAGGTATTAAAAATCAGGGTTTTTGAGATATTTTGCGGGGGTTATAATTTTTAATCCGACCGTTGGATCGTGGTAATTTTTGGATATGTTATACATATATAAGTTGAGTATATGTCCACAAATTTTGAACCGTTAAAAATGAACGTATGATTTATTATGAATTTTACAAGATGACTGGTTCAGAAATTGTTGAATTTTCGGAGTTTATCATTTTGGTGGAAAATTCTAGAATTGGTGGGCCCCACTTGTGGTTGGTGAAGAAATGTGCTGAATTATATTTCAAATGTGGTGGGTGGGAATAGTAGCAGGTAAAGCCATCAGGTTGCAGGTCAAACCTACCAAAATTTTCCTATAAATAGAGGGCTAAGTTAGAATTGAAAATCACACCAGAAACAAGTTTTCTCTCTTTCTCTCTCTAGATTATTGAGTGTATTTTGTGAGTATTTAGATACTTTGAGAGTTTCTATTCATCAGAGCAAGTTTCTTTCAGCCTTATACCGGTATTCCGACCAGAAGTACTGATATTTTGAGGTAAGGGATATTATTTTCTTCTTAATGATATTATTTTCTTCAATATCATTATGCTGAAATATTGATATGAGTTTTTATCAAATTTGGAACTTTTTGTGTCGGGGGTTACTATTCACGTATACGGCACTATTCACGTATACGGCACTATTCACGAATACGGCACTATTCACCGAAAAATAAAATTTTCCCTTTTTGTCCAAGATGTCTATTATGGTTACTATCTTTGATTGTATCCATGTTTTGATCTTTATTTTTGAATTCTGCTTCACAATTGATTATTATGAAGTATTATTGATCTTGGATAAACTGTTATACGAATCCCTACTATTTGTCCTTCTGTCTCATTGGATTCGTTCTCTTTAAGATATTTTTCATCATCCTCAGTCCTAAATGATGATATTACTGAATATCTTTGGCCTGTAGTGCAAAGATGTATAATTACTTGATGAATATCTTTGGCCTGTAGTGCAAAGATGAACAGGTGTTGAGATGAACATGACCGACTGATGATACAAATGAATATCTTTGGCCTGTAGTGCAAAGATGAATATTTGGTTAAAGATGATTATTAATTGATGTTACAGGGATAAAATATTGATGATGGACTTTTAAATCTTAGAAGATAGTAGAATTCTTTCTCTACTTGACTCTTCTAATGGTTTGTTGTTTCCGCTGCAGTTGTTGATCTAAAACTTGTTGTCGATTATATTTTATCAGATTTTTCCCTGTTGAAGACTAACGATAATTTGTTGTATATTATCTTAGTCATAATATTCTTTACTGGGCTAGTTGAGCTCACCCTTTTCCTTTTTGTTCCATTTTTCTTCTCAGGAGGTGAGAACATAGCAGGATCTAGTCGGGGTATGGAGTGATGGTTCTAGAAAGATGTATTAGCAGTCCTCACTATTTCTGTAAAATAGTGTTTGAATAATTGTAATGAGGATTTATTTGAGTGTGGATATTGTCTAGAAGACAATATTTGTATTTAAACTCACAGTATGTGTTGTCGTATTTTGCACGACAATTGTATTATTGAAGTTGTAGTTTGCTTTCTGTACCATGTATTTGGCGACTCAGAATGGGTGTTGTATACCTATTCTGGGGGCGTCACAGTTGGTATCAGAGCTTAGGGATATGATCCCTGGCTGAGATGTGAGACAAGAACTAGGAGGGGAGAGACGGGGAATTCCTTCGCTAGTATGACCTGACTAAGTTTATTTGGTGTTTATTTGGTCGGTCAGAGTATAGGGATAATATATGACATGACTATTAACCCTTGTTTTATGGCAGTATTTAAGAATGGCAGCTGAGAACGTTAATAATGGAGTAAATCAGACCGTGGAGACACCTTTGATCACTACCCAGGGGAACGTGCAACAGGAAGGCAATATTCCTCCTGTAAACAACGTTACCGAGCAAACGATGAATGATGGAATGTTTAGGAGCTTTTTGCAGTTCATGCAAAATCAGACGAGGGAGACTCGTGTGCAGAATACGGGTGGAAATGATAACAACGCGCGGTTTGTCACAGCTAAGCAGTTCAAAGAATTGGGACCACCAGAATTTAAGGGAAAGCCGGATCCGATCATGGCGGAAACGTGGGTCAAGCAAATTACCAAGATATTTGATGTCTTGGGATGCACGGAGGAACAGAAGGTTCCATTCGCCACATTTATGTTCCGCGGTGAGGCAGACTACTGGTGGGAGTCTGTGAAGCGTACCCAGCCTGACGCACTCAACATGTCCTGGGAAACATTTCAAAAACTGTTCAATGACAAGTACTTTCCTGAAAGTATTCGTCATATGAAGGAGGTTGAGTTTATTAGACTGGAACAAAACAACATGACGGTGTCCCAGTACGAGGCGAAGTTTGCAGAGTTATCCAGGTTTGCACCTCATTTGGTCGAAAATGAGGAACGAATGACAAGGATGTTTCTGAGAGGTTTAAAACCTGAGATTCGTCAATATCTTATCTCTCATAAATTTTCTCTTATATTCAGATGTTGTCAACAGGGCTCAATTATTAGAGCGAGATAATGAGTATACTCAACCGAGGGACCACAACCAGGGTCATACCGGTGACAGCAGTCATCAGAGCAATGATAACCAACGAGGAGGAAAAATACGAACAAAGGCGGTAACCACTCGGTGGTAATCGTGGTCGTGATAATAGGAGAGGTGAGTCAAGTGGAAATTTCAGAAAGAGAAGATTCAACAATGACGGGAAGACATCAGCACAGCACCAGCACCAACAACAAATTTTAGGGGAGGAGAACGACCACCAGTTAGATGTTACAAATGCGGGAAAGAGGGACATATCAGCCCAAACTGTCCACAACAATCCAAGGTATGTTATAACTGTGGGAAGGAAGGCCATATAGCTCGAGAGTGTTCTGTAGCAAAACCAAGTTCAGCGGGAGTGGTGACTCCAAGGGCTGTCCCGGATAAGTCGAAATCAGCGGTTCCTGGAAGAGCGTTTGTCGTAACTGGCCAAAACGCGAGAAACCCGAACGAGGTGATCACGGGTAAGCTAATCTTGAATTCTTGCGAAGTTTATACTTTACTAGATACCGGTTCTACCCATTCTTTTATCTCTCCTGCTTGTGCTCAACGTTTAAACTTGACTCCGGAGAAATTGGACTTTAACTTATCTGTTGAAACTCCGTTGGGTGAAACCTTCGTTACATCTACAGTTTATAAATCTTGCATGATCCAAGTTGGCACTATCACATTACCTGTTGATCTTATCTCTTTAAAGATACTTGCTTTTGATGTGATTTTAGGAATTGATTGGTTAACCACTCATCATGCTAAAATTGATTGTTTTCGTAAGGTTGTTAGTTTTCATATTCCTAACCAACCTGTCATACGAATTCAAACTACTAAACCACTAAAATCAGTCACTGTCATATCAAGCCACAAAGCTATTCGTTTATTGAAAAACGGATGTCAAGCTTTCTTAGCCCATGTTATGGATTTGAACAAAGACAAGTCAGATTTGAATAATATTTCTATTGTTAGAGAATTTTCCGATGTATTTCCTGAAGAACTTCCCGGTCTACCCCCGGAACGAGAAATTGAATTCTTTATTGACCTTGAACCCGGTACAAAGCCCATTTCTAAAACCCCATATCGAATGGCTCCTATTGAACTTCAGGAGTTAAAAGTCCAACTACAGGAGTTGTTGGACATCGGTTTTATTCGTCCTAGTACGTCTCCTTGGGGTGCTCCTGTTTTATTCGTAAAGAAGAAAGACGGGAGTATGCGACTTTGTATTGACTATCGAGAATTGAACCATGTCACCATCAAGAATAGGTATCCGCTACCTCGCATTGATGACCTGTTTGACCAGTTGCAAGGAGCACAATTCTTTTCAAAGATCGATCTTCGTTCTGGATATCATCAGCTGAAGATTAAAACTGAGGATATTCCAAAGACTGCCTTCAGAACTCGGTACGGGCATTATGAATTCTTAGTAATGTCTTTTGGATTGACTAATGCTCCTGCTGCCTTCATGGATATGATGAACCGTGTATTCAAAGAATATTTGGATCAGTTCGTTGTTGTCTTTATTGATGACATCCTCATCTATTCCAAAAGCCGTGAAGATCATGAGCGCCATTTGAAGCTGGTACTGCAAAGGCTTCGTGAAAACAAGCTATATGCCAAACTGAAGAAATGCGAGTTCTGGCTTGAGGAAGTAGCATTCCTTGGGCACGTGGTGTCAAAACATGGAGTATCTGTCGACCCGGCGAAGATTGAAGCCATACAAAGTTGGGAGCAACCGAAGTCGGTAACCGAAGTACGTAGCTTTCTGGGCTTAGCTGGTTATTATCGGAGATTTGTGGAAGGATTTTCTCGAATCGCTACTCCGTTAACTCAGCTGACTCGGAAAGATACAAAATTCGTATGGAGTGAGGAATGCGAGAAGAGTTTCCAAGAACTCAAGAGGAGACTCATTTCGGCACCTGTTTTGACAATACCATCTGGTTCGGATGGATTTGTTATCTACAGCGATGCTTCAGGCAAAGGGTTAGGATGTGTTCTCATGCAACATGGGAAAGTCATAGCCTATGCCTCACGACAACTCAAAGAATATGAGAGGAATTATCCTACTCATGATTTGGAGTTGGCAGCAGTCGTTTTTGCGTTGAAGATCTGGAGACACTACCTGTATGGGGAGAAAGTGGAGATCTATACAGATCATAAAAGCCTCAAATATTTCTTCACCCAAAAGGAACTCAACATGCGGCAACGACGTTGGCTTGAGCTGTTGAAAGATTACGATCATACCATCCAATACCATCCTGGAAAAGCAAACGTAGTAGCTGACGCATTGAGTAGAAGATCATATGCGGGTACGAGTGCAATGTTTTTAACACAAAGGCCCATTTTGTATGACTTGCAAAGGATGGAGATAGAGATGAAGGCTCCAAGTACCCACATGATGATATCAAATATACGAGTAGAACCGACTTTAATCGATAAAGTTAAAGCTGCTCAAGCTACGGATATAGAGCTGATGCGTATGAAGAAGAAAGTGCAAGAAGGTGCTATTCCAGAAGCAAGAATCGATGAAGAAGGAATACTTCGAGTCAACTCCAGACTTTGTGTTCCTAACGATTTTGACTTGAAGCATAGAATAATGATGGAGGCACACAACACACCGTTTGCAATCCATCCTGGGAGTACCAAAATGTATCACGATCTTCGACATACATTTTGGTGGAGCAATATGAAAAGAGAGATCGCGGAGTTTATCTCGAGATGTTTAACTTGTCAACGTGTAAAAGCGGAGCATCAAGTACCAAAGGGTCCATTGCAACCACTTGAGATTCCGAAATGGAAGTGGGAACACATTACTATGGATTTTGTTACAGGTCTTCCCAAGGTTTCTCAAGGCATAGATGCGATTTGGGTTATTGTTGATAGATTAACCAAGTCCGCTCATTTCTTGCCGATACGTGAGACTTATTCCCTTGAACGTCTTGCTAGTATGTACGTGAACGAGATTGTGAGATTGCATGGCATGCCAGTATCCATAGTTTCGGATCGTGACCCAAGATTCACTTCACGATTTTGGGTTAGCTTGCAGAAAGCTATGGGCACGGATTTACGATTCAGTTCAGCATACCATCCTCAAACGGACGGACAATCAGAGAGGACTATTCAAACTCTTGAAGATCTATTAAGACTTTGTGTCTTAGATCTCAAAGGGAGTTGGGATAAGTACCTACCATTGGTGGAATTCTCCTACAACAACAGTTATCAGGCGAGCATAGGTATGGCTCCATTTGAGGCGTTGTATGGAAGAAAATGTCGTTCTCCAGTATGCTGGGACGAGGTGGGTGAAGCAACATTGTTGGGACCAGAATTGGTACGCATTACTACAGAGAAGATCCAAACGATTCGACAACGTATACAAACGGCACAGGATCGACAAAAGAGTTATGCGGATCTTCATCGGAAGGACGTGGAATTTAATATTGGGGATCATGTATTGTTACGTGTTGCACCATGGAAGGGAGTTACAAGATTTGGGAAGAGAGGAAAGCTCAATCCAAGATTTGTTGGTCCATTTGAGATTCTTGAGCGAATAGGAAATGTGGCATATAGACTCGCATTACCTCCAAGCATGTCTCGTGTTCATAATGTTTTTCACATATCTATGCTTCGTAAATATGTTAAAGACCCGAACCACATTATTGAGTTAGAACCAGACGAGATAGCTGAAGATTTAACGTACGAGGAGGTACCTGTTAAGATCTTGGATAGGAAAGAGCATGTCCTACGCACGAAGGTTATACCACAAGTTAAGGTTTTGTGGAGAAACCATGCTATTGAAGAAATGACCTGGGAGTTGGAATCAGAAATGAAAGCGAGGTATCCTCACCTTTTTGAAACATCAGGTACGTACGTCAATTTCGAGGACGAAATTTCATAAGGAGGGGAGGTTGTAAGACCCCAACTTATTAATGAATAAAATCAAATTTTCTCTAAATATTATTGTGAATAATAAGGGGTTAATTTGATATAATACTTTGGTTATGGGTGAAATGTGCAAATTTTGCAAAATAAGCAAGTGGTTATAAAATATTCATTTTGTCGGGGAATATTCGTTTGGTCGTGGAATATTCTTGCTGTCGGGGAATATTCGTACGACGACGCAGCCTTGTGTGGGCCCCATAACGGAAAGCGATTGGATGAAGAAAACGACAAGTATAAGTTGTTTATAAATAACGGCGTAGTTGTTACCGTTAATACTGTTGGAATACCCGGTGGTTAAAATACAGTAATAACGCACACGGTATTGCACCAATTATTGATTCTTACGTAAGAAGGCACTACTCAATAATTGTTACAGTAGTTATTGTTCAATATTTTATTTTATTGATTCAATAATTGCTGCGTTGATATTTTATATTATTGTTGTTTCAATAATTGTTGCTGCACAGTATTTTCATTTATCAGATCAATAATTCATATTATTTGAATAATATTATTAGATAACATTATTGGCAATGTCTAGAAAGTTCTGTCTAAGGAGAGGTTTGGTCATCTAATTGCGCGCCAGTAAGGAGAAATCCTTATTGGAAAGCCCCCTCTTTCCTGGGAACGGCCTGGTTGTCATAAATGTGATTCTGTAATATTATTTGTGAATAATTAATTATTGATTCATATGATAAGGAAATATTTATTTTATGTGGATATAAATGAGGGATATATTTTTGTGGTTAAAAATGAAGGAGTTAATGTTGAGGTTTTTATCAGTATTTTTGTCGGAATGGAGGTATTAAAAATCAGGGTTTTTGAGATATTTTGCGGGGGTTATAATTTTTAATCCGACCGTTGGATCGTGGTAATTTTTGGATATGTTATACATATATAAGTTGAGTATATGTCCACAAATTTTGAACCGTTAAAAATGAACGTATGATTTATTATGAATTTTACAAGATGACTGGTTCAGAAATTGTTGAATTTTCGGAGTTTATCATTTTGGTGGAAAATTCTAGAATTGGTGGGCCCCACTTGTGGTTGGTGAAGAAATGTGCTGAATTATATTTCAAATGTGGTGGGTGGGAATAGTAGCAGGTAAAGCCATCAGGTTGCAGGTCAAACCTACCAAAATTTTCCTATAAATAGAGGGCTAAGTTAGAATTGAAAATCACACCAGAAACAAGTTTTCTCTCTTTCTCTCTCTAGATTATTGAGTGTATTTTGTGAGTATTTAGATACTTTGAGAGTTTCTATTCATCAGAGCAAGTTTCTTTCAGCCTTATACCGGTATTCCGACCAGAAGTACTGATATTTTGAGGTAAGGGATATTATTTTCTTCTTAATGATATTATTTTCTTCAATATCATTATGCTGAAATATTGATATGAGTTTTTATCAAATTTGGAACTTTTTGTGTCGGGGTTACTATTCACGTATACGGCACTATTCACGTATACGGCACTATTCACGAATACGGCACTATTCACCGAAAAATAAAATTTTCCCTTTTTGTCCAAGATGTCTATTATGGTTACTATCTTTGATTGTATCCATGTTTTGATCTTTATTTTTGAATTCTGCTTCACAATTGATTATTATGAAGTATTATTGATCTTGGATAAACTGTTATACGAATCCCTACTATTTGTCCTTCTGTCTCATTGGATTCGTTCTCTTTAAGATATTTTTCATCATCCTCAGTCCTAAATGATGATATTACTGAATATCTTTGGCCTGTAGTGCAAAGATGTATAATTACTTGATGAATATCTTTGGCCTGTAGTGCAAAGATGAACAGGTGTTGAGATGAACATGACCGACTGATGATACAAATGAATATCTTTGGCCTGTAGTGCAAAGATGAATATTTGGTTAAAGATGATTATTAATTGATGTTACAGGGATAAAATATTGATGATGGACTTTTAAATCTTAGAAGATAGTAGAATTCTTTCTCTACTTGACTCTTCTAATGGTTTGCTGTTTCCGCTGCAGTTGTTGATCTAAAACTTGTTGTCGATTATATTTTATCAGATTTTTCCCTGTTGAAGACTAACGATAATTTGTTGTATATTATCTTAGTCATAATATTCTTTACTGGGCTAGTTGAGCTCACCCTTTTCCTTTTTGTTCCATTTTTCTTCTCAGGAGGTGAGAACATAGCAGGATCTAGTCGGGGTATGGAGTGATGGTTCTAGAAAGATGTATTAGCAGTCCTCACTATTTCTGTAAAATAGTGTTTGAATAATTGTAATGAGGATTTATTTGAGTGTGGATATTGTCTAGAAGACAATATTTGTATTTAAACTCACAGTATGTGTTGTCGTATTTTGCACGACAATTGTATTATTGAAGTTGTAGTTTGCTTTCTGTACCATGTATTTGGCGACTCAGAATGGGTGTTGTATACCTATTCTGGGGGCGTCACAGTTGGTATCAGAGCTTAGGGATATGATCCCTGGCTGAGATGTGAGACAAGAACTAGGAGGGGAGAGACGGGGAATTCCTTCGCTAGTATGACCTGACTAAGTTTATTTGGTGTTTATTTGGTCGGTCAGAGTATAGGGATAATATATGACATGACTATTAACCCTTGTTTTATGGCAGTATTTAAGAATGGCAGCTGAGAACGTTAATAATGGAGTAAATCAGACCGTGGAGACACCTTTGATCACTACCCAGGGGAACGTGCAACAGGAAGGCAATATTCCTCCTGTAAACAACGTTACCGAGCAAACGATGAATGATGGAATGTTTAGGAGCTTTTTGCAGTTCATGCAAAATCAGACGAGGGAGACTCGTGTGCAGAATACGGGTGGAAATGATAACAACGCGCGGTTTGTCACAGCTAAGCAGTTCAAAGAATTGGGACCACCAGAATTTAAGGGAAAGCCGGATCCGATCATGGCGGAAACGTGGGTCAAGCAAATTACCAAGATATTTGATGTCTTGGGATGCACGGAGGAACAGAAGGTTCCATTCGCCACATTTATGTTCCGCGGTGAGGCAGACTACTGGTGGGAGTCTGTGAAGCGTACCCAGCCTGACGCACTCAACATGTCCTGGGAAACATTTCAAAAACTGTTCAATGACAAGTACTTTCCTGAAAGTATTCGTCATATGAAGGAGGTTGAGTTTATTAGACTGGAACAAAACAACATGACGGTGTCCCAGTACGAGGCGAAGTTTGCAGAGTTATCCAGGTTTGCACCTCATTTGGTCGAAAATGAGGAACGAATGACAAGGATGTTTCTGAGAGGTTTAAAACCTGAGATTCGTCAATACCTTATCTCTCATAAATTTTCTCTGTATTCAGACGTTGTCAACAGGGCCCAATTATTAGAGAGAGATAATGAGTATACTCAACCGAGGGACCACAACCAGGGTCATACCGGTGACAGCAATCATCAGAGCGATGATAACCAACGAGGAGGGAAAAATACGAACAAAGGCGGTAACCACTCGGTGGTCATCGTGGCCATGATAATAGGAGAGGTGAGTCAAGTGGAAATTTCAGAAAGAGGAGATTCAACAATGACGGGAAGACATCAGCAGCAGCACCAGCACCAACAACAAATTTTAGGGGAGGAGAACGACCACCAGTTAGATGTTACAAATGCGGGAAAGAGGGACATATCAGCCCAAACTGTCCACAACAATCCAAGGTGTGTTACAACTGTGGGAAGGAAGGCCACATCGCTCGAGATTGTACTATAGCGAAACCAAGTTCAGCGGGAGTGGTGATTCCAAGGGCTGTCCCGGATAAGGCGAAATCAGCGGTTCCTGGAAGAGCGTTTGTCGTAACTGGCCAAAACGTGAGAAACCCGAACGAGGTGATCACGGGTAAGCTAATCTTGAATTCTTGCGAAGTTTATACTTTACTAGATACCGGTTCTACCCATTCTTTTATCTCTCCTGCTTGTGCTCAACGTTTAAACTTGACTCCGGAGAAATTGGACTTTAACTTATCTGTTGAAACTCCGTTGGGTGAAACCTTCGTTACATCTACAGTTTATAAATCTTGCATGATCCAAGTTGGCACTATCACATTACCTGTTGATCTTATCTCTTTAAAGATACTTGCTTTTGATGTGATTTTAGGAATTGATTGGTTAACCACTCATCATGCTAAAATTGATTGTTTTCGTAAGGTTGTTAGTTTTCATATTCCTAACCAACCTGTCATACGAATTCAAACTACTAAACCACTAAAATCAGTCACTGTCATATCAAGCCACAAAGCTATTCGTTTATTGAAAAACGGATGTCAAGCTTTCTTAGCCCATGTTATGGATTTGAACAAAGACAAGTCAGATTTGAATAATATTTCTATTGTTAGAGAATTTTCCGATGTATTTCCTGAAGAACTTCCCGGTCTACCCCCGGAACGAGAAATTGAATTCTTTATTGACCTTGAACCCGGTACAAAGCCCATTTCTAAAACCCCATATCGAATGGCTCCTATTGAACTTCAGGAGTTAAAAGTCCAACTACAGGAGTTGTTGGACATCGGTTTTATTCGTCCTAGTACGTCTCCTTGGGGTGCTCCTGTTTTATTCGTAAAGAAGAAAGACGGGAGTATGCGACTTTGTATTGACTATCGAGAATTGAACCATGTCACCATCAAGAATAGGTATCCGCTACCTCGCATTGATGACCTGTTTGACCAGTTGCAAGGAGCACAATTCTTTTCAAAGATCGATCTTCGTTCTGGATATCATCAGCTGAAGATTAAAACTGAGGATATTCCAAAGACTGCCTTCAGAACTCGGTACGGGCATTATGAATTCTTAGTAATGTCTTTTGGATTGACTAATGCTCCTGCTGCCTTCATGGATATGATGAACCGTGTATTCAAAGAATATTTGGATCAGTTCGTTGTTGTCTTTATTGATGACATCCTCATCTATTCCAAAAGCCGTGAAGATCATGAGCGCCATTTGAAGCTGGTACTGCAAAGGCTTCGTGAAAACAAGCTATATGCCAAACTGAAGAAATGCGAGTTCTGGCTTGAGGAAGTAGCATTCCTTGGGCACGTGGTGTCAAAACATGGAGTATCTGTCGACCCGGCGAAGATTGAAGCCATACAAAGTTGGGAGCAACCGAAGTCGGTAACCGAAGTACGTAGCTTTCTGGGCTTAGCTGGTTATTATCGGAGATTTGTGGAAGGATTTTCTCGAATCGCTACTCCGTTAACTCAGCTGACTCGGAAAGATACAAAATTCGTATGGAGTGAGGAATGCGAGAAGAGTTTCCAAGAACTCAAGAGGAGACTCATTTCGGCACCTGTTCTGACAATACCATCTGGTTCGGATGGATTTGTTATCTACAGCGATGCTTCAGGCAAAGGGTTAGGATGTGTTCTCATGCAACATGGGAAAGTCATAGCCTATGCCTCACGACAACTCAAAGAATATGAGAGGAATTATCCTACTCATGATTTGGAGTTGGCAGCAGTCGTTTTTGCGTTGAAGATCTGGAGACACTACCTGTATGGGGAGAAAGTGGAGATCTATACAGATCATAAAAGCCTCAAATATTTCTTCACCCAAAAGGAACTCAACATGCGGCAACGACGTTGGCTTGAGCTGTTGAAAGATTACGATCATACCATCCAATACCATCCTGGAAAAGCAAACGTAGTAGCTGACGCATTGAGTAGAAGATCATATGCGGGTACGAGTGCAATGTTTTTAACACAAAGGCCCATTTTGTATGACTTGCAAAGGATGGAGATAGAGATGAAGGCTCCAAGTACCCACATGATGATATCAAATATACGAGTAGAACCGACTTTAATCGATAAAGTTAAAGCTGCTCAAGCTACGGATATAGAGCTGATGCGTATGAAGAAGAAAGTGCAAGAAGGTGCTATTCCAGAAGCAAGAATCGATGAAGAAGGAATACTTCGAGTCAACTCCAGACTTTGTGTTCCTAACGATTTTGACTTGAAGCATAGAATAATGATGGAGGCACACAACACACCGTTTGCAATCCATCCTGGGAGTACCAAAATGTATCACGATCTTCGACATACATTTTGGTGGAGCAATATGAAAAGAGAGATCGCGGAGTTTATCTCGAGATGTTTAACTTGTCAACGTGTAAAAGCGGAGCATCAAGTACCAAAGGGTCCATTGCAACCACTTGAGATTCCGAAATGGAAGTGGGAACACATTACTATGGATTTTGTTACAGGTCTTCCCAAGGTTTCTCAAGGCATAGATGCGATTTGGGTTATTGTTGATAGATTAACCAAGTCCGCTCATTTCTTGCCGATACGTGAGACTTATTCCCTTGAACGTCTTGCTAGTATGTACGTGAACGAGATTGTGAGATTGCATGGCATGCCAGTATCCATAGTTTCGGATCGTGACCCAAGATTCACTTCACGATTTTGGGTTAGCTTGCAGAAAGCTATGGGCACGGATTTACGATTCAGTTCAGCATACCATCCTCAAACGGACGGACAATCAGAGAGGACTATTCAAACTCTTGAAGATCTATTAAGACTTTGTGTCTTAGATCTCAAAGGGAGTTGGGATAAGTACCTACCATTGGTGGAATTCTCCTACAACAACAGTTATCAGGCGAGCATAGGTATGGCTCCATTTGAGGCGTTGTATGGAAGAAAATGTCGTTCTCCAGTATGCTGGGACGAGGTGGGTGAAGCAACATTGTTGGGACCAGAATTGGTACGCATTACTACAGAGAAGATCCAAACGATTCGACAACGTATACAAACGGCACAGGATCGACAAAAGAGTTATGCGGATCTTCATCGGAAGGACGTGGAATTTAATATTGGGGATCATGTATTGTTACGTGTTGCACCATGGAAGGGAGTTACAAGATTTGGGAAGAGAGGAAAGCTCAATCCAAGATTTGTTGGTCCATTTGAGATTCTTGAGCGAATAGGAAATGTGGCATATAGACTCGCATTACCTCCAAGCATGTCTCGTGTTCATAATGTTTTTCACATATCTATGCTTCGTAAATATGTTAAAGACCCGAACCACATTATTGAGTTAGAACCAGACGAGATAGCTGAAGATTTAACGTACGAGGAGGTACCTGTTAAGATCTTGGATAGGAAAGAGCATGTCCTACGCACGAAGGTTATACCACAAGTTAAGGTTTTGTGGAGAAACCATGCTATTGAAGAAATGACCTGGGAGTTGGAATCAGAAATGAAAGCGAGGTATCCTCACCTTTTTGAAACATCAGGTACGTACGTCAATTTCGAGGACGAAATTTCATAAGGAGGGGAGGTTGTAAGACCCCAACTTATTAATGAATAAAATCAAATTTTCTCTAAATATTATTGTGAATAATAAGGGGTTAATTTGATATAATACTTTGGTTATGGGTGAAATGTGCAAATTTTGCAAAATAAGCAAGTGGTTATAAAATATTCATTTTGTCGGGGAATATTCGTTTGGTCGTGGAATATTCTTGCTGTCGGGGAATATTCGTACGACGGCGCAGCCTTGTGTGGGCCCCATAACGGAAAGCGATTGGATGAAGAAAACGACAAGTATAAGTTGTTTATTAATAACGGCGTAGTTGTTACCGTTAACACTGTTGAATACCGGTGGTTAAAAATACAGTAATAACGCGTGGTTGCACAGTAGCACACGGATTGCACAGTATATTGAATTATTGATTCGTACGTAAGAAGGCACTACTCAATAATTGTTACAGTGATTATTGTTCAATATTTTATTTTATTGATTCAATAATTGCTGCGTTGATATTTTATATTATTGTTGTTTCAATAATTGTTGCTGCACAGTATTTCCATTATCAGATCAATAATTCATATTATTTGAATAATATTATTAGATAACATTATTGACAATGTCTAGAAAGTTCTGTCTAAGGAGAGGTTTGGTCATCTAATTGCGCGCCAGTAAGGAGAAATCCTTATTGGAAAGCCCCCTCTTTCCTGGGAACGGCCTGGTTGTCATAAATGTGATTCTGTAATATTATTTGTGAATAATTAATTATTGATTCATATGATAAGGAAATATTTATTTTATGTGGATATAAATGAGGGATATATTTTTTTGGTTAAAAATGAAGGAGTTAATGTTGAGGTTTTTATCCATATTTTTGTCGGAATGGAGGTATTAAAAATCAGGGTTTTTGAGATATTTTGCGGGGGTTATAATTTTTAATCCGACCGTTGGATCGTGGTAATTTTTGGATATGTTATACATATATAAGTTGAGTATATGTCCACAAATTTTGAACCGTTAAAAATGAACGTATGATTTATTACGAATTTTACAAGATGACTGGTTCAGAAATTGTTGAATTTTCGGAGTTTATCATTTTGGTGGAAAATTCTAGAATTGGTGGGCCCCACTTGTGGTTGGTGAAGAAATGTGCTGAATTATATTTCAAATGTGGTGGGTGGGAATAGTAGCAGGTAAAGCCATCAGGTTGCAGGTCAAACCTACCAAAATTTTCCTATAAATAGAGGGCTAAGTTAGAATTGAAAATCACACCAGAAACAAGTTTTCTCTCTTTCTCTCTCTAGATTATTGAGTGTATTTTGTGAGTATTTAGATACTTTGAGAGTTTCTATTCATCAGAGCAAGTTTCTTTCAGCCTTATACCGGTATTCCGACCAGAAGTACTGATATTTTGAGGTAAGGGATATTATTTTCTTCTTAATGATATTATTTTCTTCAATATCATTATGCTGAAATATTGATATGAGTTTTTATCAAATTTGGAACTTTTTGTGTCGGGGTTTACTATTCACGTATACGGCACTATTCACGTATACGGCACTATTCACGAATACGGCACTATTCACCGAAAAATAAAATTTTCCCTTTTTGTCCAAGATGTCTATTATGGTTACTATCTTTGATTGTATCCATGTTTTGATCTTTATTTTTGAATTCTGCTTCACAATTGATTATTATGAAGTATTATTGATCTTGGATAAACTGTTATACGAATCCCTACTATTTGTCCTTCTGTCTCATTGGATTCGTTCTCTTTAAGATATTTTTCATCATCCTCAGTCCTAAATGATGATATTACTGAATATCTTTGGCCTGTAGTGCAAAGATGTATAATTACTTGATGAATATCTTTGGCCTGTAGTGCAAAGATGAACAGGTGTTGAGATGAACATGACCGACTGATGATACAAATGAATATCTTTGGCCTGTAGTGCAAAGATGAATATTTGGTTAAAGATGATTATTAATTGATGTTACAGGGATAAAATATTGATGATGGACTTTTAAATCTTAGAAGATAGTAGAATTCTTTCTCTACTTGACTCTTCTAATGGTTTGCTGTTTCCGCTGCAGTTGTTGATCTAAAACTTGTTGTCGATTATATTTTATCAGATTTTTTCCTGTTGAAGACTAACGATAATTTGTTGTATATTATCTTAGTCATAATATTCTTTACTGGGCTAGTTGAGCTCACCCTTTTCCTTTTTGTTCCATTTTTCTTCTCAGGAGGTGAGAACATAGCAGGATCTAGTCGGGGTATGGAGTGATGGTTCTAGAAAGATGTATTAGCAGTCCTCACTATTTCTGTAAAATAGTGTTTGAATAATTGTAATGAGGATTTATTTGAGTGTGGATATTGTCTAGAAGACAATATTTGTATTTAAACTCACAGTATGTGTTGTCGTATTTTGCACGACAATTGTATTATTGATGTTGTAGTTTGCTTTCTGTACCATGTATTTGGCGACTCAGAATGGGTGTTGTATACCTATTCTGGGGGCGTCACAATCATATTTACATCATTTAGTATAATTGATATAATATGTACGTTATGATGTAAATATGGTTATTGTTGTTGTTGTTGTTGTTAGTATTATTATCACGCAATTAGTTATGTACATTTATGTATGTACGTAACAAATCTAAAGAAAGGGGATCTGTTTTAATTTAGGGGAAATAATTTGTTCAGTTATAAATACTAATCCTTACAAAATAATAGTAATTAGGCCCATGTGCTCGAGTGGTCATTGGATCAATATTCCAAATAGGAATACGAATTCGAATATATTTAAAGTTTTTCGTTTTCATTAGTATTTTTGTTTCTGCATCATAGATTCATTTGTAATAGCTTATCAAATTCATAAACTTACAATAACTTCTCAAATTCGCAAACCAAATGCATATATGGTGTCCCTTTTTTCATATACTTATTCCAATTAAAGTGATATATTATAGTGATATCACTTAAAATTAATCAAATTATTATTATAAATATTGTCATTAAAATATGTCATATTTAAAATTTATCTAATAAATTATTTATAAATTTAGTTATATTTTGCACCAGTTATTAAACTTATTTATTAAAAAATAAAGTTTATGTTGCTTTAAATAAACTATAATGAAGAGATTTTATATCTAGTTGTTCTATTATATCAATAATTAGTGATTATCGAGAGCATAAGTTAAAAAGCTACGAAGAGCTCAAAATAAGTGCCCAGATTTATTATTATTATTATTATTATTATTATTATTATTATTATTATTGTTATTATTGTTGCTATTATTATTACTATTATTAATATTATTATCATAATTATTATTATTATTATTATTATAATTATAATAATAGTAATAATTATAATAATAATAGTGATAATTATGCATCTACAGTTCTGCACTGTCTAATGAGTTTTTGGAACCCATATATATTAATAACTTATATTCAATAATTAATAAGTCACATATATATAAATTAATTTTATATATATATATATATAGGTATTAGTTTGTTACAAATTTTGTACTTTCAAAATTTACTTGCGATAATAGGAGACAATAACAATGGATAATATAATTTTATTATTAAAATGTGTTTGGGTCGAATTAATTTAGAATTAATGAACTATACTTTAAAATTCATTATTTTTTTTCTTATTCTATTTATAATTGTAATTAGTGCATTCATTTTAAAATTAAAATTTAGAATTTCAAAAATGATGAAAAGTTATTTGAATTGTAATTTAGTTTATTGATTATTGTATTTATTAAAAATAAATAAATTAATATTCATTCATTAATACTATACTTTAAAACTCATTATTTTTTTTCTTATTCTAACCATAGTTGTAATTAAAGTATTCATTTTAAAATTTAATATTTTAAAAATAATAATAACTTAGTTGAATTATAATTTAAAACATTAATTATTATATTTATTAAAAATAATAAAATTAACATTCATTTATTAATAAACTTTACTTTAAAATTTATTATTTTTTTAGACTTATAGTTGCCATTACAAATCTTTTATCTTTTCCTATAAACCCGAAAAGAAATCAGATCTATATTTTCTTCTTCTAGGGCTGGATGAACACCCTCCTCCATCATTTCCGTCAACTACTCGTACTGATCTAATTCTCCACTCCTCCTTCAACACCCAATTTCCAAAACCCTGTATTTCCCTCCAATCCAGGGTCGGATCCTCCAAAACTAGAGCCGCAATCAACGATGGGTTTGTAATAGCGCCGCCGCCATCGTTCATGGAGGCGTTGAGCTTCTATGAGCTTCTGGTCATACCCGAAACCGGAACGCTGGGGGAGATCAAGCAAACGTACAAGCAGTTGTCCCGGAAGTACCACCCGGATGTGTCGCCGTCGGGTCTTGTTGAGGAGTACACGCAGAAGTTTATTCGGGTGCAAGAGGCTTATGAGACGTTGTCAGATCTGGGTCGGAGGGCTTTGTATGATGAGGACATGGCCGAGGGGCTTCACTTTGCTTTCTCGGCGAGAAAAAGTTACAAGAATGATGAGGTTAGCATTTTCGTAATTATTTGGTTTCTTGGCTGTGTATTTTTTGTGTTTGTTTTATTTTACAATTATTTTTAATTGGGTTGGGTTAGTTGTTTGTTTAGTGGGAATTAAAATGTATTTAGGCAAATTTAGACGAATTAATTTGGGAGGCACTGTAACATTTGATGCTTGTGGAAAAAATTTAGGGACTACACCTTATGATGGAAATTCTCTATGCTGCTATTTACGAAACACTTTCATAGACCACTTCAGAATCAATGTCCTTATTTTCTGTCTGCAGACCATGGTCATATCACAATGGTGGATCCTGGCCAACACTTCTCTGGCAGGTATGATTCATAATGGCTTAAATTATGAATTGTGTATTCATTACAACCTTTGGAAAAGTAACTAGATAGCAACCTGAATTGGATCAACTAATTACAATCAGAATTTATTGATGGGTCAAATACTCAAATTTTACCCTTGTCATTACGAATCAGTTCAGTTAATTAAATGACGCAGTTATCAAACAAATAGGCTTTAGTTATGAAAGAATGATGAAGAATCAGTGTTCTGAGTCTTCTGTTGTGCACTCAATTTTCATTTTTACAATGAATCAGTTCAGTTCTATGAATTGAAAAACTGTTATCGCCAGAGCAAAATTTTTATTTATGAGTAAATGATAAATTTCATGATGCACTAGCAGTATGAGCTCTCACAATGAAGTCAGCCTTTAAATAGATTTTGATTCGTAATTTCTCTCTGTGAAACTTAGCCGGGTTACAATGTTGGTATTCATTCATATGAATGACTGGACAGAGTGTTTTAAAGGAAGAATTATATGGTTTCTCACTACTAGAAATTCAACATATAGCGACGAGCTATAGGGACGGTCAGCACGGAACCCTCGCTATAGGGTATATATAGCAACGGTCATCGTCTGGTCGTCGGTATAGATGTTTTTTTTAAGAAAAAACCCTCCTATTTTCCCCCAAATCATTTCAGTTTTCCCCCGAATCATCTCCCTCCTCTCAAGTCCTCTCCCTCATCTCTAAAAGCTATTCTCTTCTTCTCTTCAAGTTATTCTATTCTTCTCATCCTTGATCTGCCGCTAATGTTCACCTGCTTCATCATTCTTCATCTCTCTATACATTCGTTTGTCTCAGAGTTGGAATCGATGCAATCGCTGAAATCGCCCGCAATAAGTTTTTTTTTCCTGCTTCGTTTCCCTTTATTTGTTCATGATTATTGATTGAATACCCACCTCTTATTTGTTGGAAATTTCTATAATAAACAGGTGATTGTAGTCGCAGCTGTATCTGCTGCAATTGGGCAAATCTCCAAGCCTTTTACTTTCGTTCTTTTATGTAAAAACAAATTTGAAATTAATATTGATTCTGTTTTTTGTGATTTACTTCCACTTTCAGATAATCAGTGTGAAATTCTATTCATTGGAAAGACTAATAATGTTAGACACATAGATTAAAAGCTATATGTCTAGAAAATGCTTTTAACGAAGTTTTCCTCAAATGTTTAGGTTGGATTTGACTCACTATTCTTTGGGCGAATTGATTACCAAGACAAGGAAAAACATAAAAATAAGAAGAGTCTGGAAGCTATTTGGCAGGGATCCAAGAGCTTTGGCTCATCTGCACAGGTAATTACATTAACTGCTTTCAATATAATTGTATTTTTCGAACAGTTGTTTATGATTTTGGGTTGTTTCTTTGTCCTCCAATCACTTCTACTGCAAGAAATTCTTTCTTTCAATTTGTATTTTTATCTGATTTTTTTTAGATTTTTGTGGGTGCTTTCCCAGAGAACTATGAACCTCCTTCTGGTTTCTACTTTGAGCTTAATGATGATCCGCCAATTGTTCAAGTAAATCCATATAAAAGTTCCTAATCACTGTGCCACTAGTTTTTAGTAAATCCATATAAAAATTCCTAATCACTGGATTGGTAATTTCCACCCCAATATTTAGGTCTTAGCACTAGAAAAGCAGGTGGTCACTGGTACACAACTATGCAGATAACGTTAAAAGAAAGAAATGAAGTAGAAATTTGTCTCCCATCCATGGACACTCCTCTGATCTTGGATTTTCATCCACATGAATAATATATCTAGTAAAACTGGTTGGCTTAAATTTTGTTAAGGTGATATAGATAGAAACATTTCTTCAGAAGCTCAACAGGTCCAAAGTCGCGTATACTTTGGTCCATTACATCTATTGTAATCAGATCATTCAACTTGAATGAATTGGAATTATTGCATGAAAAGCAATCACACGGATTTACCTAATTAAATTTAATCTCAAGGCATTATAGTATCTTTGTTCAAAATCCTGGGAACCTTGAATTTTGGATTCTGCTCGGGGGCCTTTGATACACAACTGATGTTGCCCTAATCAAAATCCCAGCAGTTAGACCCCATATCACATCCGTTTCATAGTAAAAAAAATTAATTAGATACTTGTCTCCAAACAACATACCAAAGCTAACATAACACAGAAACAACAACATACCAAAGCTAACATAACACAGAACAGTGCCACTAGTTTAATATTTCATTTAGAAAGGTCTTTGGCAGTTGAAACTTTACATCATCCTTTTGTAGGCTAACATAACTCGAGCAAATCATGTAATGTGGACCATGGGAATAGATTTCAAGTACCAATCTGCACACACATGGTTCATGCAGATGGACAAGCTGATTCACTATGTCAACATAGTAAGTATTTCCCTATGGATAGTTCACTCTTTTAGAATTTGTGATTAGGCATGGGGTAACCAAAAACTTTACCAATAATTGTCTTCTTTAGCACATAAATGTTACTAATTGAATACTTTCAATATTTTTGAAAAAGTTATGTTTCTTTACGGTATCAAAAATTTGGTGTGAAACCCCCCTATTTTCTTTCTTTGCAGTGTCCACTACTTAATATAAGCTATTGTCCTCCATCAGAAATTAATCTTGCCCATGGGAAGAACTTAGTAAGATTTTCTATTCATTCATAAAGTAACTTTGCACTTCTCTTTTTTAAATTTCAACTTATCATCTAAGATTAATAATGTATTTTGCTCTGTAGATTATTGTTTTCTATAATTCTCTTGGATGGAAGAGAGAGGACGTAATTCGGATTCCTGTGAGTTCTTCACTTCTGGTTATAGTGCTCGTCATTTTTCTTCAACCCTTTTGCCTTCATTAAAAATATTCTAAAATTACAATTATAGTTATCCCCCTCATTATGAGTGGGAGTGTTGGACTACTTGAACTTCCAGCTGTAAGAATCTTATGCTGCTGGAAATAATTGTCTTTGATCTCTATTGCGTATCTTTGCTCCAAATAATTTAAATTGCACCGGGGGGTACCATTTTTGTGAATAGTAATATACATGATATACTTACTTTGAAAGTCTAAAATTGTAATATTTCCTTCTAGTATTAACACAGAAAAGCAATCAGGTGTTAGTGCATGCATATATATTTATAACATTATCGTATGAAACATGCAACAATCTTCATATTTGGCTGTTGCTTGCCTTCTATTAAGGTTACTTGGTGTAAAAAATGTAGTAGCATGCTTGTAATCCTTAAAAAGAGAGAAGCTGCTTATTTAAATTAGAAAAAGTGGTTGCATTATGGTTTTAAGGATTGTTGTCATATAAATCAATTTAAGTATTTATCTTGATGCCATAGGAATAACTCTGAAAACTGTTTGGTAGTAGTTGGATTAGGTGCTGAGCCAATCCCAAACCCGCCAAGACTTCCTAATGTAAGTTCAGTTGTTTGGTTGCCTCGGGAGCTTCCTCTTCCATTTCATCCTCCTGTGTAAATTCAGCATCTGGACTATCAGTCTTTCCATCATTGGCAGTCCAAGAACCTGAGAGAGATGTTGAGGATAGAACAGGTGCAGCAGCAGATGGTTGTTCTGGTTTAGGTTTCATTGCTACATGTGAAACAGAACTTGCTAAATCACTAAAGCTGAGTTGACTTCCAGATTGAGAACTGGTTGGTACTTCACTTGTAGGCTTTGTTGGTAATGAAGCCTCAAGTTTTGAACTCGATGTACCAGTTTAAAGCTTGGGATAAGAAGATGAAGCTAGTACTTCAAACTTCTCTGTTTTCAAACTAACTTTGGGTACCTCTGTGCTGGGAGATTTGGTTTGAGTATAAAGGGCGGCTTCCTTGGGTGTCAACTGTGACAAAATTGAAACTGATAATGCAAAAAGTACGTTGGCTAGTAATACACATCTTTATTTAGATTTGATTTATTTGGTGCAAGTTTTTTCTGCGTTGATCTTAAATGTTGTTAATATGAACTGAATGTTGTGGCAGTTGGAGGAAAAGGGACTCAAGTTCCAAAGTCAACTGATTTGGCTTGTTGCAGGGCTGTGCCTAAGCCTGCATTATCTTGCAGGGTTGGTTGAAGGGCTTTTTTTTATCATGTCGGTATACCATGGTATATGTAACAAGCAAATTTTTTGGGTTATTTGATTCATTCTCTGTTTACTGCATTTGATTTACGCCAATTTTCTTATGGAGGCTACACGTTATCGTATAAAGATTGCCTTGATTATGATTAAGTTTACCTAACTAATGCTGATACCTTGAACAGTGGATGGGCCAGGCTAGTTAACCAAGCCAAGTATAAATTGTTAAAGCTTTGTTAGGATCTAGGGATGCTATGCTTGAGATCAGGTGTTGGTTTAATAATATTAGTACCACGCAACAACTCTATTGTCTTTGTGTATTAATTTTGGCATTAAGTGCATCTTATGACCTATTTGCTTCATTCTCCTGACTTGTTATTATTTTTAAATATATGCAGGAAGACTGCTTTTACGACCTGCCTTACAATACTGTGTATCAAATTTTCGTGCTACGTTTACGGAAGACAAGAGACGAAATTATGAAGTATACTCTATATATGTAGATATATACTTTGATTGAAGAACTGTGATAGTTTTAGATGGTTAATTGTAAAGATAATGAATGATTATGTAGTGGATGATTTTATTAAGTTAATAATATTTTAGTTTTTTTGTATTTTTGTCATTATTTGCTATGGGTACATTGAGCTAGCCAGGTACACAAAAAGAATGTCAAATTTTGATTTGGCAACAATATAATTCGTTACCAAAGCATTGAACAAGTTTTAATATAGCAACAATTTTTTATACATTTAGCAACAAATGTTCGTTGCTAAAGGCATTAAAAATATTATATTTGGCAACGAAAAATTAACCTAATAACAACGAAGAGGATATTGTTGCTAATACTAACATAAAAGGCAACATTTTTTATCGTTGCAAATCATATCAACTTTCGTTGCACATATAAAGAAACGACAACATATAATGTCGTTGCTAATCGACGACTTTTGTTGCTATTGAAAAATAACCAGCAACAAACATTTTTGTTGTTGATTCAGCATAATGTCGTTGCCAAATAATATAATCAACAACGAAAATCGTTGCTAAAAAGTTTACATTTCGCAACGAAAGCAAGTTTAGGCAACAATTTTCATTATTTACTGCAACGAAAAATGTCGTTGCAAAATGGTGTCAATTGCAAAGAAAATGCATGGTCATTGCAAAAAAAAATAGTTCATTTCGTTGCTAATTAGCAGGCTTTTGCAACGAAATGGGGTTTTTAGCAACAAAATTTTTATTATTCTGCAACAATACATTTTGTTGCTAAAGGATCGATGTCTCTGTACGAAAGCCAAATTTCGTTGCAAAATGTATTACTTTTGGCAACCAAAAAAATACGTTCGTTGCGAAACAATTAGCAACTCTCATTACACAACGAAAGACGCAACGACAGTAAAGTCGTTGCCAAAACCCTTTAGCAACGAAATTTAGAACCTTTAGCAACGAAAATCGGTTATTACTAAAGCCCCATTTTTTTGTAGTGAGTTATTTGTCTCTTCGGTTTTCCAAGAGTTACTTGTCTATTCAGTTTTCCAAGAGTTACTTGTCTCTTTGATTCTCCAAGAGTTACTTGTCTCTTCGATTTTTAAGAGTTATTTGCCCCTTTGTAAATAGTAGATGTCTCTTCAATAATACCAGGAGTCATTTTGACCCTTCGTTAAGACCAAGACCCACTTTTAATTCTTCTATAAATAGAAGCTTATTCCTTCATTATTTCCTCACCAATTCACAAAGCTATACAGAGAGAAAGTATAAAGAGAATAAGAGAGAAAGAATAAAAGTATTCTGCTATTATCCTACTTTAGCATTCAATCTTCTACTAAGGTGAGGGGTATTATTTCTTTCGTATTCATGAAGAGAGTTATTTGCTTTCAATACTTGTAAGAAATATTATTTTCTTTCATACTCCATATTATGAAAGATATATTATTTTATTTCGTATTCCTAAATTTAAACTTACTATGGTAAGTATTGCTTCTATAATTCCTGAAATGATTAGAAATTTCGTAAGTTTTGCGCTTCATCTAATATCATTTTACGGGAATATTTGTCTGAACTTTCTTGATGAATTTTCATATTTTTATGTCGAAACTATTCATAAGTACTATTCACGAAGTATGATTTTTCTTATGAAATTTCTACCTTTTCGTGTCGGGGTTACTATTCATGTATACGGCACTATTCATAGAAAAATTAAATTTTCTTTTCCTTGTCCAAGTTGTCTATTATGGTTACTAACTTTGATTGTATCCATGTTTTGATCTTCATTTTTGAATTCTGCTCCACAATTGATTATTATGAAGTATTTTTGAACTTGGTTAAATTATAGTATAAATTCCTAATATTTGTCCTTTTGTCTCACTTGATTCGTTTTTTTAAGATATTTTTCATCATCCTCAGTCTTAAATAATGATATTATTAAATATCTTTGGCCTGTAGTACAAAGATGAATGATTAACTGATGAATATCATTGGCCCGTAGTGCAAAGATGAACAGGTGTTGAGATGAACATGACCAACTGGTGATACAAATGAATATCTTTGGCCTGTAGTGCAAAGATGAATATTTGAATCAAGATGTATATTGATTGATGTTACAGGGATAAAATATTGATGATGAACTTTTAAATCTTAGAAGATAGTAGAATTCATTCTCTACTTGACTCTTCTAATGGATTGAAGTTTCCGTTGCAGTTGTTGATCTAAAATTTGTTGTCTATTATATGCTATTAGATTTTTCCCTGTTGAAGACTAATGATAATTTGTTGTATATTAACTTAGTCATAATATTCTTTACTGGGCTAGTTGAGCTCACCTTTTTTCTTTTTTATTTCATTTTTCTTCTCATGAGGCAAGAATATAGCGGGAACTAGTCGGGGTGTGGAGTGATGTTTCCAGTCAGTTGTGTTAGCAGTCCTCACTATTTTATAAAACTGTGTGATAATAATTGTAATGAGGACTCCATTTGAGTTTGAATAATGTCTATTAGACAATATTTGTATTTAAACTCACAGTATATGTGTTGTCGTATTTTGCACGACGATTGTTTTTATTTCTGTACCATGTATTTGGCGACTCAGAATGGGTGACGTATACTGTAAGACCCCGAATTTTATGAAATGAAAGTATTCAATTTTCTTATAATTATTATTTTATTTCGTAAATGGTTAAATTGATAAAAGGTTAAAGTTAAGGGTGATATGTGAAAATTTTATAAAGTATGCAAGTTGTTATAAAATATTTATTTGATCGGAGAATATTCTTTTTGTTAGAAAATATCAGTACGACGGCACAATCATTGGTGGACCCCACAACGGAAGTATTGTCGTAATTAGAAAATGAAGGAATTATCTTTATATAAAAATAACGGCAAAAGTGTTACCGTTAAAACTATTGAACTACCTGGTAGTAAAAGTACAATAATACGCGTGGTTGCATAGTAGCACACTGTATTGATTATTGATGCTTACGTGAGAAGTTACTCAATTATATTCAATTATTGCTACAGTAATTGCTGCATCATATCTCTCATATTATTGATTCAATTATTGTCACGGTATCATCTGCATAATATGTTATATTATTAAATCAATAATTGAGACGACAAAGTTATTCATATTATTATTTACAATATTGACAATGTCTAGAAGTTCTGTCAAGGAGAGGTTAGATAATCTAATTGCGCGCCAATAGGGAGAAATCCTTATCGGAAAGTCCCCTCTTTCTTGGGAATGACCTAGTTATAAAATATTATGAATTATAATATTAATGATGAATAAGTTTGTGTTGATTAATGATGAAAGTGATAGTTCCATGGTGTTGGAATTATTAGTGTTAGTGAAAATCGATATTTATTTCGATGATAATTGATGTCTGGAAGTTATATTGATCAATCGGGTAATTCACCGGATAAATGAGCAATTAATTGTTATTAATTCACATGCATATAACTATTTGTTCACATGTGTGTACTATTGATTCACATTCATTTACTATTAGGGGAGTTGGTGCAAGATTGATAATACTTGCATGACTAAGTTAAAAATGGAGATATAGATGGAGGTACTATACTGTAATTCGTATTTTCACATGTCTAGAACTATTGATTCACATGATTTACTATTAGGGGAGGTGGTGCAAGTTTGATAATACTTGCAGGACTAAATTAAAAATGAAAAAAAGAAAGGAAGGTATTATACTGTAATATTTTGAGCCCCAAAATGTGCAATTATTGAAACTATATTTTCCTATAAATAGAAGCTCATTCTTCCTTCATTTCTCACCAATTCACTAAGTCTCACAAGAGCAATTATTATAGAGAGAAATTATAGAGAGAAAGAAGAAGAGAAGTCTGCTACCTCACTATTCCAGTGTCCAGTTTTCTTCTAAGGTAAGAGGTATTATTTCTTTCGTATTTATGAATAGAGTTATTTCTTTCAATATTCGTAAGGGTTGTTATACCATTCCTTATTATTCTGTTGAAATAACCTGTCGGTGTTGTCTATCGCATGCCTGGTGAATTCTTCTGTTATTCCATTCTTTATTATTCTGTTGGAATAACCTGTCTGTGCGGTCTATCGCATGCCTGGTGAATTTTCTTGTTATTCCATTATTTATTATTCTGTTGAAATATCTTGTCTGTGCGGATTACGCATGACCTGGTTCCATTCTTTATTATTTTGTTAAAATATCCTGTCTGTGCGGGTTACACATGACCTGGTTCTATTCTATATCATTCTGTGAGAATAACATATCTGTGCGAATTACGCATGCATGGTGAATTCTTCTGTTATTTCATTCTTTATTATTCTGTTGGAATAACCTGTCTATGTAGATTACCGCATGCATGGTGAATGATCCTTCGTATTCATTCCTTATTAAATTGTGGAAATAATCTTTCTACGTGGATTACCGCATGGCGGGCAAAAAATCCATTTGCGGTTTCATATATTCTATTATGCTCAGTTGGTTAAAATTTTGGCTTCTATACTCCATGAAATTAGTGGAATATCCTTGATATTTGCGCTTCATCCAGTATCTTTTCATGGAAATATTCTTCTGAGCATTCTTGAATTTTACTCCACAAAGAAGTATCATGTTGACAATTTGGACGTTATTGATTTCTAGATAAATTAAAATTATAAATCTTTAAAATTTATCCTTGAACTTGTTTTATTGAATTATTATGTCATTGTCATCATCCTCATGCTTATATTGTGATTAAAGTCATCTTTGGCTTACGTGCATAAATGGACTTGGTATGATTATGACCAGAGATTATTCGGTATAATCATGACCGTAATGTGACGAATGATGTGGTAAAAGTCTCCATTGGCCTGTAGTTCATTGATAGACAGTTGTTGGTATAATTATGACCAAGGATTATTTGGTATAATCATGACCACTGATGATTACATGAATATCCTTGGTCGTGATGCAGGGATGATTCGATTATATTTATTAAGCTGAGTCTCAGCGATAAAGTTGATGAAAATTTTTTTAAATCATAGAAAATAGTAGATTTTATGCTCTACTTGACTCTTCTAATGAATTGCTTATTCCACTGCAGTTATACTTGTTGTCTATTATATTCTATCAGTTTAACATTGTTGAAAGTTAATGATAATTTATTATGCATTATCTTAGTCATAATATTTCTTACTGGGCTAGTTGAGCTCACCCTTTCTTTCACTGTTCTCTTCAGGAAATGAGAATATAGCTGGGACGAGTCGGGGAACGGATTGACGGTCCAGATGATTGTTTTAGTAGTCCTCACTATTCTGTTAAATAGTGTAATAATAAATGTAATGAGGATTCCATTTGAGTTTGAATACTGTCTAGAAGATAATATTTGTATTAAAACTCTCAGTTTATGTTTTATCGTATTTTACACGACTGTTGTAAAATTAAGTTGTATTTGAATTTTGTACCATGTATTTGGCAACTCAATATAGGTGATGTATACCTGTTTTGGGGGCGTCACAGTTAATATCAAAGCTTAGGAATATGATCCCTGGCTGAAATGTGAGACAAGAACTAGGAGGGGAGAGATGGGAAATTCCTTCGCTAGTATGACCTACCTAAGTTTATTTGGTATTTAATTGGTCGGTCAGAGTATAGGGATAATATGTGATATGTTAATTAACCCTTGTTTTGTGACAGTATTTGAAAATAGCATCCGAAAATGTTGAGATAAGCAATGAAGCACATGAGAGCGTTGAGTCACCACAGATTAATACCCAGGATAATGTGCAACAGGAAATCCTCAGGTAAACAACAACGATCAAATTATGAACGATGGGATGTTCAGAGGTTTTATGCAATTCATGCAACATCAGGTGAGGGCGGCTCCTGTCCAAAATGCAGGTGGAAACACTGATAACTCTCGGACGGTCACCACTAAGCAGTTCAAGGAGCTGGGACCACCGGAGGTTTTTGGAGAGCCAAAACCACTTAAGGCGGAGACGTGGATAAAGCAGATCACCAAGATATTTGATGTCTTGGGATGCTCTTAGGAGCAAAAGGTTCCCTTTGCCACCTTTATGTTGCGAGCAGAGGCAGATTACTGGTGGGAATCTGTAAAGCGTACTCAACCTGCAGCACTGAAGATGACTTGGGAGAAGTTCCAAGAACTGTTCAACGACAAGTACTTTTCCGAAAGTATTCGTCACATGAAAGAAGTAGAGTTCATTAAACTGGAGTAAAACAACATGACCGTGTCGCAGTACGAAGCCAAGTTTGCCGAGTTGTCCCGGTTTGCATCCCACTTAGTTGATAACGAGGAGAGAATGACGCGGATGTTTCTAAGAGGTTTGAAACTCGAGATACGTCAATATCTGATTTCTCATAAACTGTGTTTGTATTCAGATGTTGTAAATAGGGCTCAATTATTGGAACGCGATAACGAGTCGACCCAACCAAGAGAAAGCAACCGTCAAAATGATAATACCAATGGTAGCAGTCATCGAAGCGGTGACAACAACCGTGGAGGGAATCAACATGCCAGAAATGGTAATCACTTCGGTGGTAATCATGGCCATGACAATAAGAGTGGACATTTCAAGAAGAGGAGATTCAACAATGATGAAAAGACGTCAGCACCAGCACCTGTTGTTAAGGAAGGAGAACGACCGTCGGTCGTATGTTACAAATGTGGAGGGGGGACATATCACTCCAAACTGCGTGATGCAGTCCAAAGCATGTTACAATTGTGGAAAAGAAGGTCACCTAGCCCGATTTTGTCGTACACCAAAGTCAAGTCCAGCTGGGACGGTGGCACCAAAGGCGGATACGGACAAAACAAAGTTGGTGATTTCAGGAAAAGCATTTTTCGTGACTTCACAAAAAGCGAGTAACCCGAACGAAGTTAGCACGAGTTAGTTAATTATAAATTCTTGCGAAGTCTATACCTTATTAGATACCGATTCTACCCATTCTTTTATCTATCTTGCTTGCGCTCAACGTTTAAATTTAACTTTAGAGAAGTTAGACTTTAACTTATTGGTTGAAACTCCGTTAGGAGAAACCTTGTGACACCCCCAAATCCGGGTTACCTGACCCCCGAGTTTGGTGCTCACGATCCACAATATAAATAAAATTTAACCACCCATTTAAATATAAATAGGATTATATCAGTCATTAACATAAGTTGTTAATACATAAGTCCCAGGTTTGCTAACCTTAAATTTATAAACATACCCCTTACCTAAACAAAAAGGGTTTACAATACAACATCATAATAATAATGTTCATAACACTATTCCAGCATCTTGCCTTTGCCTTTGTTCTTCTTTGACCCGTTGGCCTCTTCGCTCCTAGCTGAAATGTTTTATTTATAGCAAGGGTGAGCAACTAGTTTGCCCCGCAAGTTAAAATATACAGTAAATGTATACGAATCAATAAGAACAGACTATCTATTTTGATAGAATGAAACCAAAGTTCGGTGAACTTTGAAATAGCTGAACAAATCGTTATTCAATAACAAATCTTCTCGTATTCTAGGCAACATAATAATTTGATAATGAAAGAGTACAACGCTTTTAAAGTTTCTACGATATTCTATTGAATAATCAAGAATCAATTCTAAGCAATAACAAAGTGGAATAATTTCCAGATTTATGCTGAGTGATCCCACCAGATCTTAGAACTTATTTTCTCGGGTATCTATCAAAGATTTACTTTGATACATACGCAGGCGTATCAGATAACCATAAAGATTAAATCATACCCCTCTGCAAGTACTTAGAGCCGGCCAACTCCTTGTACCCTATATTATGCATAATACTTTACAGCGCGCAATAGTCGAATATACGACCCAAAATATTCCCTTTATATAAAAGGTTGTTCTTCTCAGTCTCAGAATCAAGATTTTTGATTTAACAACGAAATACTATGATTTCAAATTCTATCTACTTATTGATCTAGCGAAAACAATTGGCATCGATCTATCAATAACAATTGATTTCTCTTCTCGTATTTATCAAGTTCTAACAAATGTTCGTCTAGCCAGAATAATTAGCTAAGACATTTCTCAATATAATTTGACAATAAACAGGAATTATCTGTACTGTCAATATTAGTTTCTACAGATATAAATATCCAACAACAGTAATTCTACGAATATATATTTTTCGAATCAGTAATTCATTTTGAATTTTAATCATGCACTAACTGCGAATAATCAACAATAAATTCCCTGGACATGGTATAATTATCAATAATTAATGATTAAAATAATCGAATAAATATAACTCAAGGTTGAGTTAGGAAACTTGCCTTTCGTGTTGATTACAGCTACACAATATAATTAACTGTGTTCGTAAGACCTATAACCAACAATGTCGGTCTCACAATTAGAACAATCATTTATAACACGTAACACTGTATTCTACAGTCAAACTTCTCCTAGGCACATTACCACATAGCCACATTAGTGTTTATAACCTATATAAACATTTATCCAGTCTAACTATTTCGGTCTGGTTGGATTTCGGTCCATTCTCGGTGTTCTGGTCACCCTATCCGACAATTAACACATTGATTGTTAATTAAACTCGGTCTCTAAGCTTCAATATTATTTTAGATAAGTCAAATATCATTTATAATATTTTTCGGAAGCTTTTAATAATTTATAAACAATTATTATAATTTATAATAATTTTTCAAACACTTAAATCATTTTTAAATGATTTAATCATCAAATAATCTTATCATTATTAATATTTAATAATATTAAAATATTAATAACATACTTGTCAACATATTAAAGTTATTATTAATAACTTAAAATATTTTTAAATCATCAATATTCTACTTAAATGAATTTTAAAGTAATTAAAATCATTTTTAAATCATCACCATTAATATTTAATTATTATCCAAATATTAAAAGCCATTAATTATAACTTAAAATATTTTTAAAATATTTTTCTCACTTTTAAATAATTTTTAAATTAATAAAATCATTTTTAATTCATTTATTTAATATCATAATTAAATAAATCTAATATCATTAATATTAATTTATTAATGAGAATTCTCCAAAAATATTGAAAATTATATTTTATAATTTAAAATATTTTCTAACACTTTATTCTTATTTAAAATGATTTTTAAATCATTAAAATCAATTTTAACTTATTTATTTAATTTAATAATTAAATAAATCTAATATCATTAATATTAAATTATTAATGAAAATTCTCTAAAAATATTAAAAGTCACATTTTATAACTCAAAATATTTTTAAATACATTATTCTTATTTAAAATGATTTTTCATAATATTAAATCATTTTTCTCTAATTTATTTAATATACTAATTAAATAAATTAAATACCTTTAATATTTAAATAATTATAAATATTAAAGATAAATATTCTAATTGGTCAAAAATTATTTTTAATAATTTAAAATAATTTTTAAAACAATTTCTAATAATTTTTATAATTTATTTTCTATTTTTAATTAATTTTCGGAATTTCAGAAATTAGAAAATAAATAAACCGTCGCTAAAGGGCTTTAGCGACAAAAAGCGTCGTTGTTGGTGTTCTTGAGCTCAAGAACACTGACAGCTTCGTTAACAACCTGTCATGTTTGACCATTCATAGTTTTGAATACAGTGTGTTTCGGTGATCGTTTGTGCATTGATCTTGTAGTATACTTGTAGTACTACAACTTCCTATCATTACCAGAGCCATAACTTAATCATCTAGCAAGATATAAATCTCCAAACTAACTGTCAGATCGTACCTGGGTTTTCTGGGTAACCTAGAAACCCAGGCAGTTTATAGGTACCACTTTCAAGCCCCAATAATTTGATGTCCTGGTCGTTATTTCGTTGTTCTCATGGTCAATATTGGTAGTACACATGACAAGGAACAAAAACATAACCTTATATCAGTCCAAATATAACACATTAATCAAATGAAGCTCGGTCAAACATGGTCAGAAATCATGTTCTTCCCATTTCTGGAAATTCCAGAAACGCCAAGTCATGGTCGTCTGGCCTAGTTTGACCAACTACCCTGTTCAATATATTGATGTTTTAATAGACCTAAAGACTTAGATATATAGTCCATTATACAGGCTACAACATGGTTACCATAACATTATCAAAACATATCATAACTGACAGATCTGTTGCTTGGAAAATCTTGTCAGGCGCTGATTTCAAGTTTCTGGGTTGCCCAGATTTCATCCGGTCAACATCGGTCAACGGTATTTGACCGTTAATAACAGGAAATCTAGACATGTAATGGTTGTGATTTCACTTCCAGATTACAGTCCTTATGTCAGACAACAGATCCAAAACATCAAACAACAAAAATCATTAACACACACGAATCTGTGGCGCCTGACATTAGCTTGTCAGACCACAAATTGTGTTCTTGATAGTTTTGAAAAACTTCGATTTTTACCAACTTTGATGCTATGGATCCATCATGGATCAACATATAACAACTAAAAACATATTATAACATAAGATTAAACACTAAAACACAAAAATTTTCTAAGCAACAAAGATCAAAATTTAAAATTTGATTTATACCTTCTAGCTTTCAATTCTTGATCTAAGCTCTCCAATATGTTATTGATTGATCAAGGGATGAAATTAGGACTGATCTAACTTAAGAAATTCGAAGCTTTAGAGAGAGAGAGTTGGTGAGAGCAATATGCAAAATGACAACTTTTTGTGACTTTTTCTCTCTCTAAATCTCTTATATAATGCTTGTATGTTGCTTGGATCTGATCTTTTTGGCCAGATTTTGTTGGATTAATAAGTCACAAGTCAATGTGGTGGTTCACCAACTAAAGGTGTTGGTGAATTATGCAAGTTACCATTTAAAGAAAGTAAAAAGGGTATTTTGGTCATTTATAAAATAATTTTAAGGGCAATCTTGATAAATGTACAAACCCTTAGGGTTTAGGGTTTAGGGTTTAGACCCTTTAGGGTTTAGGGTTTAAACCCTTTAGCTTTGCAATTAATTTCCTAAATTTTTAAATTTCGGTTTCCAAAATAGAAAATTAATAATTCCAAATTACAATTAGGATTCGATAAATATATTAATATTTCCTAATCATAAAATTCAATCTTGTTAATTAGGATTAATATTCCTAATTAAAATTGCTTAATTTAGCAATTAGGGTCAAAATGGTCATTAGGGTTTACAACCCACGAATTAGGGTTTTAATAAGAAAAATAATTTTTCTAAATTACAAATAGGGTTTGTAAAATAGAAATTAAGATAACTAAAATATAATTAGGGCTTTCTAATCATATTAAAGTTTAATACACACAATAGGCTTGCCAATTAGAATTAGGGTTTTCTAATTTAGGATTTAGGATTCCCGAATATAAAATTAGGGTTTCCCGACGTACAATTAGGATTTCCAACGGTACGCTAGGGTTTCTAATCCTGAGATTAGGGTTTCTAATCTCTTATTAGATTTTATTAATTTCAAACCTTATCCGATCAATCATTCTATACAGTACAAACACGTACTCGTCAATATAATTATTTTAATTATATTTTCTATCGAATCCCTTTTCAGAAATTAGGGTTAGGGTTTCTAAAGCTGTTAAGCACAACTCTACTCTAAATTTATTAGTCAATACCCAAATTGACTTTCTCGATACACGTATCACCGATACTTGACACATAAATGATAATTAATATTAATATTAATAAAAAAAAATTATTTGCAAATTTTTGATTATTCGAAATCTCGGGTTATCACAAACCTTCGTTACCTCCACTGTTTATAAGTCTTGTTGATTCAAATCGATACTTTCAAGTTACCTGTCGATCTTATCTCTTTGAAAATACTTGCATTTGATGTGATTTTAGGAATTGATTGGTTAACTACTCATCATGTTTTTCGTAAGGTTGTTAGCTTTCATATTCCTAACCAACCTGTTATACGAATTCAAGCAACCAAACCACTAAGGTCAATCACTGTCATATCAAGCCATAAGTAAAAAGCCCCGAACCTTTCGCTGATGACTTCCTTGTGTGGAATGCATCGAAGCCAGCCTTTCTGTAGGTGACGTCGTGAATGACGATGGCAAGTTGATAGGTATCAATGTGACGTGCTATCCAAGTCTTGGATGAAGGTTACAGTTTTGAATGATATTTTTATCATTAATAAATTTCCTGACATATTCTCGAAGAACTTCCTGGCCTACCCCAAAGCGTGAAATCGAATTTTGTATTGACCCTAGTACAAAACCCATTTCTAAAAACCTCAAATATTTTTCTTCAACCAAAACGAACGTATAATGCGCCAAGGACGTTGGCTCGAGCTATTGAAGATTACGACCATACCATTCAATATTATCGTGGAAAAAAAGTGAACATGATAGCTGATGCATTGAGTAGAAGATCGTATGCGTTTACGAGTGCGATATTGTTAACACAAAAACCCATTTCGTATAACTTACATATGATGAAGATAGAGTTAAAGACTCTAGGGACCCGCGTGAAGATAACGAATATACGAGTAGAATCGACTTTAATCGATAAAATTAAAGCTGTTCAAGCTACACACCCGAATCTGATGAATGCGAAGAAAGAAGGTTTGAAAAGGCGTTATTCTAGAAGCAAGAGTCAATAAAGAGAGAAATCTCAACCCTTAGCCCATTTAAAATCCTCGATCGAGTAGGAACTGTGGCCTATAGACTCGCTTTGCCGCCAAGTATGTCGCGTGTTCATAACATTTTTTATATATCAATGTTACGTAAATATGTGGACGACCCGAACCATATTATTGAATTGGAATTAGACGAGATAGCAGAAGATTTAGCGTATGAGGAGATACGTGTTAAAATCTTGGATAAGAAGGATCATATTCGACACTCAAAGGTTATGCCTCAAGAGTTAGAATCTGAAATGAAGTCAAGGTATCCTCACCCATTCGGCATACCAGGTACGTACGTAAATTTCGGGGGCGAAATTTCATAAGGAGGGGAGATTGTAAGACCCCGAATTTTATGAAATGAAAGTATTCAATTTTCTTATAATTATTATTTTATTTCGTAAATGGTTAAATTGATAAAAGGTTAAAGTTAAGGGTGATATGTGAAAATTTTGCAAAGTATGCAAGTTGTTATAAAATATTCATTTAGTCAGGGAATATTTTTTTTGTCGAGAAATATCCGTACGACGACACAATCATTGGTGGAACCCACAACTGAAGTATTGTCGTAATTAGAAAACGACGGAATTATCTTTTTATAAAAATAACGGCGAAAGTGTTACCGTTAAAACTGTTGAACTACCCGGTAGTAAAAGTACAGTAATACGCGTGGTTGCATAGTAGCACACGGTATTGATTATTGATGCTTACGTGAGAAGTCACTCAATTATATTCAATTATTGCTACAGTAATTGCTGCATCATATCTCTCATATTATTGATTCAATTATTGTCACAGTATCATCTACATAATATGTTATATTATTAAATCAATAATTGAGATGACAAAGTTATTCATATTATTATTTGCAATATTGACAATGTCTAGAAGTTCTGTTAAGGAGATGTTAGATAATCTAATTGCGCGTAAATAGGAAGAAATCCTTATCAAAAAGCCCCCTCTTTCCTGGGAATGACCTATTTGTTAAATATTATGAATTATAATATTAATGATGAATAAGTTCGTGTTGATTAAAGATGAAATTGATAGTTCCATGGTGTTGAAATTATTAGTGTTAGTGAAAATCAACATTTATTTCGATAATAATTGATGTCTGAAAGTTATATTGATCAATCGGGTAATTCACTGGATAAATGAGCAATTAATTGTTATTAATTCACATGCATATAACTATTTGTTCACATATATGTACTATTGATTCACATTCATTTACTATTAGAGGAGTTGGTGCAAGATTGATAATACTTGCGTGACTAAGTTAAAAATGGAGGTATAGATAAAGGTACTATACTGTAATTCATATTTTTACATGTCTAGAACTATTGATTCACATGATTTACTATTAATTCACATGATTTACTATTAGGGGAGGTGGTGCAAGTTTGATAATACTTGCAGGACTAAATTAAAAATGAAGAAAAAGAGGAAGGTATTATACTGTAATATTTTGAGCCCCAAAATATGCAATTATTGAAACTATATTTTCCTATAAATAGATTCTTTCTTCATTTCTCACCAATTCACTAAGTCTCACAAGAGTAATTATTATAGAGAGAAATTATAGAGAGAAAGAAGAAGAGAAGTCTGCTATCTCACTATTCCAGTGTCCAGTTTTCTTCTAAGGTAAGAGGTATTATTTCTTTCGTATTCATGAAGAGAGTTATTTCTTTCAATATTCGTAAGGGTTGTTATACCATTCTTTATTATTCTGTTAGAATAACTTGTCCGTGCGGTCTATCGCATGCCTGGTGAATTCTTCTGTTATTCCATTCTTTATTATTCTGTTGGAATAACCTATCTGTACGGTCTATCGCATACCTGGTGAATTCTGTTGTTATTTCATTCTTTATTATTCTGTTGAAATATTCTGTCTGTGCGGATTACGCATGACCTGGTTCCATTCTTTATTATTCTGTTGGAATATCCTGTCTGTGCGGGTTACGCATGACCTGGTTCCATTCTTTATCATTATGTGGGAATAACCTGTCTGTGCGGATTACGCATCCATGGTGAATTCTTCTGTTATTCCATTCTTTATTATTCTGTTGGAATAACCTGTCTATGTGGATTACCGCATGCATGGTGAATGATCTTTCGTATTCATTCCGTATTAAATTGTGGAAATAATCTGTCAACGTGGATTACCGCATGGCGGACAAAAAATCCATTTGCGATTTCATATATTCTATTATACTCAGTTGGTTAAAGTTTTGACTTCTATACTCCATGAAATTAGTGGAATATCCTTGATATTTGCGCTTCATCCAGTATCTTTTTATGAAAATATTCTTCTGAGCATTCTTGAATTTTACTCCACAAAGAAGTATCTTGTTGACAATTTGGACGTTATTGATTTCTAGATAAATTAAAATTATAAATCTTTAAAATTTATCCTTGAACTTGTTTTATTGAATTATTATGTCATGGTCATGATCCTCGTGCTATATTGTGATTAAAGTCATCTTTGGCTTACGTGCATAGATGGACTTGGTATGATTATGACCAGGGATTATTCGGTATAATCATAACCGTAATGTGATGAATGATGTGGTAAAAGTCCTCATTGGCCTGTAGTTCATTGATGGACAGTTATTGGTATGATTATGACCAGGGATTATTCGGTATAATCATGACCATTGATGATTACATGAATATCCTTGGCCGTGATGCAGGGATGATTCGATTTTATTTATTAAGCTGAGTCTCGGCGATAAAGTTGATGAAAAACTTTTTAAATCATAGAAGATAGTAGATTTTATGCTCTACTTGACTCTTCTAATGGATTGCTTATTCTGCTGCAGTTAAACTTGTTGTCTATTATATTCTATCAGTTTAACATTGTTGAAGGCTAATGATAATTTATTCTATATTATCTTAGTCATAATATTTTTTACTGGGCTAGTTGAGTTCACCCTTTCTTTCACTGTTCTCTTCAGGAAATGAGAATATAGTTGGTACGAGTCAGGGAACGGATTGACGGTCCAGATGATTGTTTTAATAGTCCTCACTATTCTGTTAAATAGTGTGATAATAAATGTAATGAGGACTCCATTTGAGTTTTAATACTGTCTAGAAGATAATATTCGTATTAAAACTCTCAGTTTATGTTTTGTCGTATTTTACACGACTGTTGTAAAATTAAGTTGTATTTGAATTTTGTACTATATATTTGGCGACTCAAGATGGGTGATGTATACCTGTTTTGGGGGCGTCACATATACCTATTTTTGGGGCATCACAGTTGGTATCAGAGCTTAGGGATATGGTCTCTAGAGGAGATCAGGGAATAGAACTAGCAGGGGAGAGACAAGTAAATCATTCGCTAGTGTGTTCTACCTAAGCTTATTTATTAGTCGGTCATAATATAGGGGTATTATGTGGTATGTCAATTTCTTTAATTAACCCTTATTTTATGGCACTATTTGAGAATGGCAGCTGAGAATGTTAACAATGGAGTGAATGAGACCGTGGACACACTTTTAATCACCAACCAGGAGAACGTGCAACAGGAAGGCAACATTCCTGCTGCAAGCAACACTACCGAACAAACGATGAATGATGGAATGTTTAGAAGCTTTTTGCAGTTCATGCAAAATCAGACGAGGGAGACTCGTGTACAAAATACGAGTGGAAATGATAGCAACGCGCGGCTTATCACAGCCAAGCAGTTCAAAGAGTTAGGACCACCAAAATTTGTGGGAAAGCCAGATCCGATCAAGGCAGAAACATAGGTTAAACAAATTACCAAGATATTCGATGTCTTGGGATGCACGGAGGAACAGAAGGTTCCATTCGCCACCTTTATGTTCCGTGGTGAGGCAGACTACTAGTGGGAGTCTGTGAAGCGTACCCTGCCAGCCGCACTCAATATGTCTTGGGAAACGTTTCAGAAACTTTTCAATGACAAGTACTTTCCTGAAAGTATTCATCATATGAAGGAGGTAAAGTTTATTAGACTGGAACAGAACAACATGACTGTATCCCAATACGAGGCTAAGTTCGCAGAGTTATCCAGGTTTGCACCTCATTTGGTAGAGAATGAGGAACGTATGACGCGGATGTTTTTGAGAGGTCTGAAACCTAGAATTCAGCAATATCTTATCTCTCATAAACTTTATCTATATTTAGATGTTGTGTGACGCCCCCAAAATTAGGTATACATCACCCATCTTGGGTCGTCAGATACATAGTACAGAATACAAATACAACTTACTATTACAACTGTCGTGTACAATACGACAAAACATAAACTGTGAGTTTGAATACAAATATTATCTTCTAGAGAGTATTCATACTCAAAAGGAGTCCTCATTACATTTATTAACACACTATTACATAGAATAGTGAGGAATACTAACTAATACTATCATTCGGACCATCACTCCGTTCCCCGACTTGCCCCAGCTACGTTCTCATTTCCTAAAGAGAACAGTGAAAGAAAGGGTGAGCTCAACTAGCCCAGTAAGAAATATTATGACTAAGATAATGCAGAATAAATTATCATTAGCCTTCAACAATGTTAAACTGATAAAATATAATAGACATCAAGTTTAACTGCAGCGGAACAAGCAATCCATTAAAAGAGTCAAGTAGAAAATAAACTCTACTATCTTTTATGATTTAAAAGGTTTTTCAACACTGTTATCGCTGGGACTCAGCTTAATAAAATAATCCACATCATCGAATCACCCCTGCACTACGGCCAAGGATATTCGTGTATTCATTAATGGTCATGATCATGCCAACAACTGTCCATCAATGCACTACGGGCCAATGAGGACTTTTACCACATCATTTGTAACATTACGGTCATGATTATACCGAATAATCCCTGGTCATAATCATACCAAGTCCATCTATGCACTACAGGCCACAGATGACTTTCAACATTTTATAAACATGAGGATGATGACAATGATATAAGAATTCAATAAAACAAGTTCAAGAATTAATTTATCCAAGAATTAACAACGTCCAAATTGTCAACATGATACTGCTTTGTGGAATAAAATTCAAGAATGCTTAGAAGAATATTTTCATGAAAAGATACTGGATGAACCGCAATTATCAAGGATATTCCACTAATTTCATGGAGTATAGAAGTCAAAACTTAACCAACTGAGTATAATAAAGAATGGAATAACAAAAGAAATCACCAGCATGCGATAGACCGCACAGACAGGTTATTCCAACAGAATAATAAATAATGGAACCAGGTCCGGCGTAAACGCACAGACAGGATATTCTGACAGAATAATAAATAATAGAACCAGGTCCGGTATAAAATACACATACATGATGTTTCCACAGAATAATAACAAGACAGAACCAGGTCCGGTGTAAAACACACAGACAGGATGTTCCAACAGAATAATAATAAAAACGGAACCAGGTCCGGTGTAAAACACACAGACAGGATGTTCCAACAGAATAATAATAAAAACGGAACCAGGTCCGGTGTAAAACACACGGACAGGATGTTCCAACAGAATAATAAAAGAATGTCACCAAGTATAGAGTAGACCGCATATACAGATTATTCCAACAGAATAATAAGAAATGGAATAACAAAAGTTCTCTTCATGAATAAGAAAAAATAACACCCCTTACCGTTTTAAAGAAGAGCTGAAATAATGAAGTAGTTAAGTAGCATAATACTCTTCTTCTCTCTCTATAGTTTCTCTCTCTAGAGTTCAGTGAATTCGTAAGAAATAATGAAGGAATGAGCTGCTATTTATAGAAAAATAGAATGCATAGTAATTAATCCATGAACGGTCCAGATTGATTACTTTAATCTGACGGTCCATATTTAAAGAAAAATCTTTTAAATAAAATATAATATATTCTATTTATAGAATAACTTTAATAAAGTATTCTGTTTTATATAAAAAGATGTTTCTGTTTTATTACGTTAATAATACGAATAAAACAAAACGTCATTATCGCTAAATAATTCATATTATTAACTGACAATAATTGAATCAAACTGAGTGACTTCTCACATAAGCATTAATAATCAATACCGTGTGCTACTATGCAACCACACGTATTACTGTACTTTTACTACCGAGTAGTTCAACAGTATCAATGGTAAAACTTCCGCCGTTATTTTTAATAAAATATTTTTGTCGTTTTCTCAATCCGACAATAATTCCGTTGTGGGGTCCACCAATGATTGTGCCGTTGTACGAATATTCCCTGTTAAAACGAATATTCCCCGACCAATCGAATATTATATAACAACTTGCGTACTTTGCAAAATTTATAAATATTACCCACAACTATAACATTATATCAAATTAACTCCATAATATTCAAAAATGATATTTATAGAAAATTCATCTTTATTTATAAAAGTTGGGGTCTTACAACCTCCCCTTCTTATGAAATTTCGCCCTCGAAATTAGGGTACGTACCTGGTATGTCGAAGAGGTAAGGATACCTTGATTTCATTTCAGATTCTAACTCCCAAGTCATTTCCTCAACATCGTGGTTTCTCCACAAAACTTTGACTTGAGGTATAACCTTGGAGCGTAGAATATGTTCCTTCTTATCCAAGATTTGAACAGGAACTTCTTCATACGTCAAATCCTCCGCTATTTCGTCCGGTTCTAACTCAATAATGTGGTTCGGGTCTTCCACATATTTGCGTAACATGGATATGTGAAAAACGTTATGAACACGAGACATACTTGGCGGTAAAGCGAGTCTATAAGCCACAGTTCCTACTCGATCGAGGATTAAAAATGGACCGATGAATCGAGGATTGAGCTTTCCTCTTTTCCAAATCTCGTAACTCCTTTCCATGGAGCAACACGTAAGAACACATGATCTCCTACATCAAATTCCACGTCCTTTCGATGAAGATCAGCATAACTCTTTTGTCGATCTTGTGAGGTTTTTATACGTTGTCGGATCGTTTGAATCTTTTCTGTAGTCATACGTACCAACTCCGGTCCCAACAACGTTGCTTCACCCACCTCATCCCAGCATACTGGAGAACGACATTTTCTTCCATACAATGCTTCGAATGGAGCCATGCCAATACTTGCTTGATAACTGTTGTTGTAGGAAAACTCCACCAATGGTAAGAACTTGTCCCAACTTCCCTTGAAGTCAAGGACACAGAGTCTTAATAAATCTTCTAGAGTTTGAATAGTCCTCTCTGATTGTCCGTCCGTCTGAGGATGATATGCCGAACTAAATCGTAAATCTGTGCCCATAGCTTTTTGTAAACTAACCCAAAATCGTGAAGTGAATCTTGGGTCTCGATCAGAAACTATGGATACTGGCATACCATGCAGTCTTACAATCTCGTTTATGTACATACGAGCAAGACGTTCAAGTGTATAAGTTTCTCGTATCGGTAAGAAATGAGCAGACTTGGTCAATCTATCAACAATGACCCAAATCGCATCAATACCTTGAGAAACCCTAGGAAGACCGGTAACGAAATCCATGGTAATGTGCTCCCACTTCCATTCTGGAATTTCAAGTGGTTGCAATGGACCTTTTGGTACTTGATGCTCCGCTTTGACTCGTTGACAAGTTAGACACCTTGAGATAAACAACGCTATCTCTCTCTTCATATTGCTCCACCAAAATGTATGACGAAGATCATGATACATTTTGGTACTTCCAGGATGGATTGCAAACGGTGTGTTGTGCGCCTCCATCATGATTTCATACTTTAAATCAGGGTTGTTAGGAACACAAAGTCTGGAGTTGACTCGAAGTATTCCTTCTTCATCGATTCTTGCTTCCGGCATAGCACCTTCTTGCACTTTCTTCCTCATACGCATCAGCTCCAGGTCTGTAGCTTGAGCAGCTTTAACTTTATCGATTAAAGTTGGTTCTACTCGTATATTCGCCATCATCACATGGGTCCCTGGAGTCTTTAACTCTATCTCCATCCTTTGCAAGTCACACAAAATGGGCCTTTGTGTTGACAATATCGCACTCGTACTTGCATATGATCTTCTACTCAATGCGTCAGCTACCACGTTCGCTTTTCCAGGATGGTATTGAATGGTATGATCATAATCTTTCAACAGTTCAAGCCAACGTCGTTGTCGCATGTTGAGTTCCTTTTGAGTGAAGAAATATTTGAGGCTTTTATGATCCGTAAAGATCTCCACCTTCTCCCCATACAAGTAATGCCTCCAAATTTTAAGTGCAAAGACAACAGCTGCCAACTCTAGATCATGAGTAGGATAATTCCTCTCATATTCCTTGAGTTGTCTTGATGCATAGGCTATGACTTTTCCATGTTGCATGAGAACGCATCCCAACCCTTTGCTCGAAGCATCACTGTAGATGACAAATCCCTCCGAGCCAGATGGTATTGTTAGAACAGGTGCTGAAATGAGTCTCCTCTTGAGTTCTTGAAAACTCTTCTCACATTCTTCGCTCCAACCGAACTTTGTATCTTTCCGAGTCAGCTGAGTTAATGGAGTAGCGATTCGAGAAAATCCTTCCACGAATCTCCGATAATAACCAGCTAAACCAAGAAAGCTACGTACTTCGGTCACTGATTTAGGTTGCTCCCAGCTTTGAATAGCTTCAATCTTTGCCGGGTCAACCGATATTCCACGACTTGATACTACGTGCCCAAGGAATGCTACCTCCTCCAGCCAGAACTCGCATTTCTTCAACTTGGCATAAAGCTTGTATTCACGAAGCTTTTGGAGTACCAGCCTCAAGTGTTGCTCATGATCTTCACGGCTTTTGGAATAAATAAGGATGTCATCAATAAAGACGACCACAAAGTGATCCAAATATTCCTTGAATACCCGGTTCATCATATCCATGAAGGCAGCAGGAGCATTAGTCAATCCAAAGGACATGACTAGGAATTCATAATGCCCGTACCGAGTTCTGAAAGCCGTCTTTGGAATATCCTCAGTTCTAACCTTCAGCTGATGATATCCAGAACGAAGATCGATCTTTGAAAAGAATTGTGCTCCTTGCAACTGGTCAAACAGGTCATCAATACGTGGCAATGGGTACCTGTTTTTGATGGTGACATGATTCAACTCCCGATAATCAATACAAAGTCGCATACTTCCATCTTTCTTCTTCACGAATAGCACAGGAGCACCCCAAGGAGAAGTACTAGGACGAATAAAGCCAATGTCTAACAATTCCTGCAGTTGGATCTTTAACTCCTGAAGTTCAATAGGAGCCATTCGATATGGGGCTTTGGAAATGGGTTTTGTACCGGGTTCAAGGTCGATACAAAATTCAATTTCACGCTCTGGGGGTAGGCCAGGAAGTTCTTCAGGGAATACGTCAGGGAATTTATTAACAATAGAAATATCATTCAAAACTGACGTATTTTTGTTTAGATCCGTGACATGAGCTAAGAAAGCTTGACATCCGTTTTTCAATAAACGAATAGCTTTATGGCTTGAGATGACAGCGATTGATTTTAATGGTTTGGTTGCTTGAATTCGCATAATAGGTCGATTAGGAATATGAAAGCTAACAACCTTACGAAAACAATCAATTTTTGCATGATGAGTAGTTAACCAATCAATCCCTAGAATCACGTCAAATGCAAGTATTTTTAATGAAATCAGATCGACAGGTAATGTGTGGGTACCAACTTGAACCAAACAAGACTTATAAACCGTGGATGTAATGAAGGTTTCTCCCAATGGAGTTTCAACAGATAAGTCAAAGTCTAATTTCTCCGGAATCAAATTTAATCGATGAGCGCAAGTAGGAGAAATAAAAGAATGGGTAGAACCGGTATCAAATAAAGTATAGACTTCGTTAGAGTTTATGATAAGCTTACCCGTGATGACCTCATTCGGGTTCCTTGCTTTCTGGGAGGTCACAACAAACGCTCTCCCTTGCACTACCGGTTTTGACTTTTCTGGGACGGCCTTTGGTGTCTCCATCTTGGCTGAACTTGTTTTTGGTAAACGACAAAATCGAGCTAAATGACCTTCTCTTCCACAATTATAACATGCTTTAGACGGCATCGCGCAGTTTGGACTGATGTGCCCCTCCCCTCCGCATTTGAAACATATGATAGGTGGTCGTTCTCCTTCCTTAACAACGGGTGCTGGTGCTGACGTCTTTCCATCATTGTTGAATCTCCTCTTCTTGAAATGACCATTCTTATTGTTTTGGCCCTGATTACCACCGAAGTGGTTACCATTTCTGGCCTGTTGATTCCCTCCACGCTTGTTGTCACCGCTTCGATGACTGCTCTCACTGGTATTATCATTTTGCCGACTGCTCTCTTTTGGTTGCGTTGACTCGTTATCGCGCTCCACTAACTGAGCCCTATTCACAACATCTGAATACAAACACAGTTTATGAGAAATAAGATGTTGACGTATCTCAGGTTTCAAACCTCGCAAAAACATTCGCGTCATTCGCTCTTCATTATCCACCAAGTGGGACGCAAACCGGGATAACTCAGCAAATTTAGCCTCATACTGCGACACGGTCATATTATTCTGCTCCAATTTGATGAACTCCACCTCCTTCATGTGACGAACACTTTCGGAAAAGTATTTGTCATTGAACAGCTCTTGGAACTTCTCCCAAGACATCTTCAGTGCGGCAGGTTGAGTACGCTTAATCGATTCCCACCAGTAATCTGCCTCTCCTCGCAACATAAAGGCGGCAAAGGGAACCTTTTGCTCCTCGGAGCATCCCAAGACATCAAATATCTTGGTAATCTGCTTTATCCATGTTTTCGCTATAAGTGGTTTTGGCTCTCCCTTAAACTCTGGTGGTCCCAGCTCCTTGAACTGTTTAGCGGTGACCGTCCGAGAGTTTTCAGTGTTTCCACCTATATTTTGGACAGGAGCCGCTCTCGCCTGCTGTTGCATGAATTGCATAAAGTTTCTGAACATTCCATCATTCATCATCTGGTCAGTGTTGTTGTTTGCATGAGGATTGTCACCTTCCTGATGCACATTATCCTGATTATTGATATGTGGTGAATCAACAGTCGCCTGTGCTCCATTGCTATTCTCAACATTCTCAGATGCCATTTTCAGATACTGCCACAAAATAAAAGTTAATTGATATGTCATATATTATCCTTATATTATGACCGACCAATTAAATACCATGCAAATAAACTTAGGTAGGTCATACTAGCGAAGGAATTTCCCGTCTCTCCCCTCCTAGTTCTATTCTCACATCTTAGCCAGGGATCATATCCCTAAGCTCTGATACCAACTGTGACGCCCCCAAAATTAGGTATACATCACCCATCTTGGGTCGTCAGATACATAGTACAGAATACAAATACAACTTACTAATACAACTGTCGTGTACAATACGACAAAACATAAACTGTGAGTTTGAATACAAATATTATCTTCTAGAGAGTATTCATACTCAAAAGGAGTCCTCATTACATTTATTAACACACTATTACATAGAATAGTGAGGACTACTAACTAATACTATCATTCGGACCATCACTCCGTTCCCCGACTTGCCCCAGCTACGTTCTCATTTCCTGAAGAGAACAGTGAAAGAAAGGGTGAGCTCAACTAGCCCAGTAAGAAATATTATGACTAAGATAATGCAGAATAAATTATCATTAGCCTTCAACAATGTTAAACTGATAAAATATAATAGACATCAAGTTTAACTGCAGCGGAACAAGCAATCCATTAAAAGAGTCAAGTAGAAAATAAACTCTACTATCTTTTATGATTTAAAAGATTTTTCAACACTGTGATCGCTGGGACTCAGCTTAATAAAATAATCCACATCATCGAATCACCCCTGCACTACGGCCAAGGATATTCGTGTATTCATTAATGGTCATGATCATGCCAACAACTGTCCATCAATGCACTACGGGCCAATGAGGACTTTTACCACATCATTTGTAACATTACGGTCATGATTATACCGAATAATCCCTGGTCATAATCATACCAAGTCCATCTATGCACTACAGGCCACAGATGACTTTCAACATTTTATAAACATGAGGATGATGACAATGATATAAGAATTCAATAAAACAAGTTCAAGAATTAATTTATCCAAGAATTAACAACGTCCAAATTGTCAACATGATACTGCTTTGTGGAGTAAAATTCAAGAATGCTTAGAAGAATATTTTCATGAAAAGATACTGGATGAACCGCAATTATCAAGGATATTCCACAAATTTCATGGAGTATAGAAGTCAAAACTTAACCAACTGAGTATAATAAAGAATGGAATAACAAAAGAAATCACCATGCATGCGATAGACCGCACAGACAGGTTATTCCAACAGAATAATAAATAATGGAACCAGGTCCGGCGTAAACGCACAGACAGGATATTCCGACAGAATAATAAATAATGGAACCAGGTCCGGTGTAAAACACACAGACAGGATATTCCAACAGAATAATAACAAGACGGAACCAGGTCCGGTGTAAAACACACAGACAGGATGTTCCAACAGAATAATAATAAAAACGGAACCAGGTCCGGTGTAAAACACACAGACAGGATGTTCCAACAGAATAATAATAAAAACGGAACCAGGTCCGGTGTAAAACACACAGACAGGATGTTCCAACAGAATAATAGAAGAATGTCACCAAGTATAGGGTAGACCGCGTATACAGGTTATTCCAACAGAATAATAAGAAATGGAATAACAAAAGTTCTCTTCATGAATAAGAAAGAATAACACCCCTTACCGTTTTAAAGAAGAGCTGAAATAAGGAAGTAGTTAAGTAGCAGAATACTCTTCTTCTCTCTCTCTATAGTTTCTCTCTATAGTTTCTCTCTCTAGAGTTCAGTGAATTCGTAAGAAATAATGAAGGAATGAGCTGCTATTTATAGAAAAATAGAATGCATAGTAACTAATCCATGAACGGTCCAGATTGATTACTTTAATCTGACGGTCCATATTTAAAGAAAAATCTTTTAAATAAAATATAATATATTCTATTTATAGAATAACTTTAATAAAGTATTCTGTTTTATATAAAAAGATGTTTCTGTTTTATTACGTTAATAATACGAATAAAACAAAACGTCATTATCGCTAAATAATTCATATTATTAACTGACAATAATTGAATCAAACTGAGTGACTTCTCACATAAGCATTAATAATCAATACCGTGTGCTACTATGCAACCACACGTATTACTGTACTTTTACTACCGAGTAGTTCAACAGTATCAATGGTAAAACTTCCGCCGTTATTTTTAATAAAATATTTTTGTCGTTTTCTCAATCCGACAATAATTCCGTTGTGGGGTCCACCAATGATTGTGCCGTTGTACGAATATTCCCTGTTAAAACGAATATTCCCCGACCAATCGAATATTATATAACAACTTGCGTACTTTGCAAAATTTATAAATATTACCCACAACTATAACATTATATCAAATTAACTCCATAATATTCAAAAATGATATTTATAGAAAATTCATCTTTATTTATAAAAGTTGGGGTCTTACATGTTGTAAACAGGGCTCAATTATTAGAGCGAGATAATGAGTATGTTCAACCGTGGGATCACAACTAGGGTCATACCTGTGGCAGCAGTCATCGGAGCAATGACAACCAGCGGGGAGAAAAATATTCGGACAAAAGCGGTAACCACTCTGGTGGTAATCGTGGCCATGATAGTAGAAGAAGCGAGTCGGGGGAGATTTCAAAAAGAGAAGGTACAACAATGATAACGTGAAGACATCAGCACCAATATCAACTGTTTCCAGGGGAGGAGAACAATCGCTAGTCGTTTGTTATAAATGCGGGAAAGAGGGACACATCAGCCCAAATTGCCCACAACAATTCAAGGTATGTTATAACTGTGGAAAGGAAGGTCATGTAGCTTGAGATTGTTCTGTAGCGAAACCAAGTCCAGCGGGGATAGTGACTCCAAAGGCTGTCCCGGACAAGTCAAAGTCAGTGGTTCCTGAAAGAGTGTTTGTCGTGACTGCCCAAAACGCGAAGAACCCGAACGAGGTGATCACGAGTAAGCTAATCATAAACTCTTACGAAGTTTATACCTTACTAAATACTGTATCTAACCATTCTTTTATCTCTCATGCTTGTGTTCAACGTTTGAACTTGACTCCGAAGAAATTAGACTTTGACTTATCTGTTGAGACTCCGTTAGGAGAAACTTTCATTACATCTACTGTTTATAAATCTTGCTTGATCCAAATTGGTAGCATCACATTACCTGTCGATCTTATTTCTTTGAAAGTACTTGCATTTGATGTGATTTTAGGGATTGATTGGTTAACTATTCATCATGCCAAAATTGATTGTTTTCATAAGGTTGTTAGTTTTCATATTCCTAACCAACCTGTTATGCGAATTCAAGCAACCAAACCACTAAAGTCAATCACTGTCATATCAAGCCATAAAGTCATTCGTTTATTAAAAAATGGATGTCAAGCTTTTTTAGCCCATGTCACGAACTTGAACAACAACACGTCAGATTTGAATAATATTTATGTTGTTAGTGAATTTCCTGACGTATTTCCTAAAAAACTTCTCGGCCTACCCCAGAGCATGATATTGAATTTTTGTATTAATCTTGAACCCGATACAAAACCCATTTCAAAAATCTCATATCGAATAGCTCTTATTGAACTTCAGGAGTTAAAAACCCAACTACAGGTGTTGGTACCCGAGCCTCTATCAGGTGACTTCCTTTGTGGAATGCACCGATGCCAGACTCTCCGTAGGGGACGCTATATTTGTGTGGTGGTAAAACGATAAGTGCCATTGTGACGTGATATCCAAGATTGGGATATGAGTCATAGTTGAGAGCAACCTAAGTCAGTAATCAAAATACGTAGCTTTCTAGGCTTAGCTGGTTAATATCGGAGATTCGTGGAAGGATTTTCTCGAATCACTACTCCATTAACTCAGCTGACTAGAAAAGATACAAAATTCGAACGGAGTAAGGAATGCGAGAAGAGTTTCCAAGAGCTTAAGAGGAGACTCATTTTGGCACCTGTTCTGACAATATCATCTGGTTCGGATGGATTTGTTATCTACAGCGATGCTTCAGGCAAAGGTTTAGGATGTGTTCTCACGCAACATGAGAAAGTCAAAGCCTATGCCTCGTTACAACTCAAAGAATATGAGAGGAATTATCCTACTCATGATCTAGAGTTGGCAGCAGTCGTTTTCGTATTGAAGATCTAGAGACACTACTTGTGTGGGGAGAAAGTGGATATCTATACATATCATAAAAGCCTCAAATATTTCTTCACCCAAAAGGAACTTAACATACGGCAACGACGTTGGCTTGAGCTTTTGAAAGATTACGACCATACTATTCAATTTCATCCTGGAAAAGTGAACGTGGTAGCTGACGCGTTGAGTAGAATATCGTATGTGGGTACGAGTACGATGTTGTTAACACAAAGACCCATTTCGTACGACTTACAAAAGATGGAGATATAGTTAAAGGCTCTAAGTACCCATGTAATGATATCAAACATACGAGTAGAACCGACTTTAATCGATATAATTAAAGCTGCTCAAGCCACAGATCTAGTGTTGATGCGTATGAAGAAGAAATTACAAGAAGGTGTTATTCTAGAAGCAAGAATCGACGAAGAAGGAATACTTCGAGTCAACTCTAGACTTTGTGTTCCTAATGATTTTGACATGAAGCATAGAATCATGATGGAGGTACACAACACACCGTTTGCAATCCATCCTGGGAGTACCAAAATGTATCATGATCTTCGACATACATTTTAGTGGAGCAATATGAAGAGAGAGATCGTGGAGTTTAACTCGAGGTGTTTAACTTGTCAACGTGTAAAGGCGAAGCATCAAGTGCTAAAGGATCCATTGCAACCACTTGAGATTCCAAAATAGAAATGGAAACACATTACCATGTATTTCGTTACTGGTCTTCCCAAGTTTTCTCAAGGCATAGATGCGATTTGGGTTATTGTTGATAGATTAACTAAGTCTGCTCATTTCTTGCCGATACGGGAGACTTATTGTGACGCCCCCAAAACAGGTATACATCACCCATCTTGAGTCGCCAAATACATGGTACAAATATCAAAGACAACTTAATAATACAGCTGTCATGTAAAATAGGACAAAACATAAACTGAGAGTTTTAATACGAATATTGTAAGACCCCAGCTTATTATAAATAAAATTTAATTTTCTCTATTTATTATTTTGAAATAATAAGGGTTGATTTGATTAATGTGGTTAGTTATGGTTGAAATGCGCAAATATTTTAAGTAAGAAAGTGGTTATAAAATATTCATTGTTGTCGGGGAATATTCGTTTGGTCGTGGAATATTCTTACTGTCGGGGAATATTCGTACGGCGACGCAGCCTTGTGTGGGCCCCATAATGGAAAGCGATTGGATAAAGAAAATGACAAGTATAAGTTGTTTATAAATAACGGCATAGTTGTTACCGTTAATACTGTTGAAATACTCGGTGGTTAAAACACAGTAGCACACGGTATTGCACCAATTATTGATTCATACGTAAGAAGGCACTACTCAATAATTGTTACATTAATTATTGTTCAATATTTTATTTTATTGATTCAATAATTGCTACGTTGATATTTTATATTACTGTTGTTTCAATAATTGTCACTACACAGTATTTTTCATTATCGAAGCAATAATTCATATTATCTGAATAATATTATTAGATAACATTATTGGTAATGTCTAGAAAATTTTGTCTAAGGAGAGGTTTGGTCACCTAATTGTGCGCCAGTAAGGAGAGATCCTTATAGGAAAGCCCTCTCTTTCCTAGGAACTGTCTGGTTGTCAGTATTGTGATTCTGTAATATTATTTGTGAATAATTAATTATTGATTTATATGATGAGAAAAATATTCATTGTATGTGGATATAGATAGAGAAAATTTTTAAGATGACAGTTGTTGAAAATTAATAATTTATCTTTTTCTGATAAAAAAATTTATTTAAATATATTATTATATTATAATAATATAATAATGGTGATATTTTTTACAATGAATGTGGGATATATGAATAAATGAGGAAGAAGAGTATTTTTATTACTAAAAATATTTAAAACATGTTTTTCATGTTTGTGGACCCCATTTCTTGACTGAAATTTGATTATAGCTTGTAAAATCGCCCGTTTGTAGATTTTGGTCAATTTTTATTTAGAATTTGGAAAAACTTTCTTCTGTAAAGTTGTAGAGAATGAAATTTCCTATGAAAAAAATATGAGGTTTGAATTTTTCTGATAAAAGGGCTATTTATTATGAATTATTGAAGTTCTGAAATTCTGGAATAATTAATTTTTGGAAGTTTTAATTGTTTTATTCAAGAAAAATGTTTTTTGCAATCCCACATGTGTGGTAAATGAGCTGAATTCAGATTCTTTGGTGGTGGGCTTGAATATTTAATAAATAAAATTATTTTATTAAATTTTCTGTTTTGGTGTTCTAAGCATTTTCCTATAAATAGGGTGCTTAGGTTAGAATTGAAAATGACACCAGAAACTGAAGTTTTCTCTCTCTTTCTCTCTCTATATTATCGAGCGTATTCTTGTGAGTATTTTAAGACTTTGAGTGTTGCTATACGGTGCAAGTTCCCTTCAACTCTATATCCAGTATTCCAGTCAGAAGTATTGTCTTTTCGAGGTAAGGGATATTATTTTCTTCGTAAATGATATTATTTTCTTCAATATCATTATAATGAAATATTGATATAAACTTTTTATCAAATTTGAAACTTTTTGTGTCGGAGTTACTATTCACGTATACGGTACTATTCATGTATACGACACTATTCACGAATACGGCACTATTCACCAAAAAATAAAATTTTCTTCTTTTTGTCTAAGATATCTATTATGGATACTAGCTTTGATTGTATCCATATTTTGATCATTCTTGAATTTTACTCCATTATGATTATTTATGAGATATTTTTGGACATGGATAAACCGAAATACGAATCCTTAATATTTATTCTTTTGTTTCACTGGATTCGTTTTCTTTAAAATATTTCTCATCATCCTCAGTCCTAAATAATGATATAATTGAATATCTTTGGCCTGTAGTGCAAAGATTAATGATTTTATGATGAATATCTTTGGTCCGTAGTGCAAAGATGAATAGGTGTTGAGATGAACATGACCAACTGATGAATATCTTTGGCCTGTAGTGCAAAGATGAACAGGTTTTGAGATGAACATGACTAACTGATGAATATCTTTGGCCTGTAGTGAAAAGATGAATATTTGATTTATGATGTATATTGATTGATGTTACAGGGATAAAATATTGATGATGGACTTTTAAATTCATAGATAATAGTAGATTTCATTCTCTACGTAACTCTTCTATGAATTATTATTTTCGCTGCGAATATTGATCTGAAACTTGTTGTTTATTATATTCTCTCGGATTTTTCCCTGTTGAAGACTAACGATAATTTGTTCTATATTATCTTAGTCATAATATTCTTTACTGGGCTAGTTGAGCTCACCCTTTTTCTTTTTGTTCCATTTTTCTTCTCAGGAGGTGAGAATGTAGCGAGTACTAGTCAGGGTATGGAATGATGGTTCTAAAAAGTTGTTTAGTAGTCCTCACTATTTTTGTAAAATAATGTATCAATAATTATAATGAGGACTTATTTGAGTGTGGATATTGTCTAGAAGATAATATTTGTATTTAAACTCACAGTTTATGTGTTGTCGTATTTTACACGACAATGGTATTAATAAAGTTGTAGTGGTTTCTGTATCATATTTTGACGACTCAGAATGGGTGATGTATACCTGTTTTGGGGGCGTCACAGTTGGTATCAGAGCTTAGGGATATAATCTCTGGCGGAGATCGGGGAATAGAACTAGGAGGGGAGAGACGAGTAAATCCTTCGCTAGTGTCTCTTACCTAAGCTTATTTATTGGTTGGTCAGAATATAGGGATATTATGTGATATGTTAATTTCTTTAATTAACCCTTGTTTTATGGCAGTATTTGAGAATGGCAACTGAGATTGTTAATAGTAGAGTAAATGAGACCGTGAAGACACCTTTACTCACCAATGAGGAGAACGTGCAACAGGCTGGCAATGTTCCTCCTGTAAACAACACCATTGATCAGATGATGAACGATGGGATGTTTAGAAGCTTTTTTGCAATTCATGCAAAATCAAACGAATGAGACTTGTGTATTAAATACATGAGGAAATGATAGCAATTCACGATTTGTCATAGCCAAGCAGTTCAAGGAGTTGGGACCACCAGAATTCTGGGAAAAGCTGGATCCGATTAAGGCAGAGACATGGGTTAAACAAATTACCAAGATATTCGATGTCTTGGGATGCACGGAGGAATAGAAAGTTCCATTTGCCACCTTTATGTTCCGTAATGAGGCAGATTACTGGTGGAAATCTGTGAAGCGTACCCATCCAGCCGTACTCAGCATGTCTTGGGAAATGTTTCAAAAACTGTTCAATGACAAGTACTTTCCTGAAAGTATTCGTCATATGAAGGAGGTAGAGTTTATTAGACTAGAACAAAATAACATGACGGTGTCCCAGTACGAGACAAAGTTTGCAGAGTTATCCAGGTTTGCACCTCATTTGGTGGAGAATGAGGAACGTATGACGCGGATGTTTCTGAGAGGTTTGAAACCCGGCATACGTCAATATCTCATTTCTCATAAATTTTCTCTCTATTCAGATGTTGTCAACAGGGCTCAATTATTAGAGAGAGATAACGAGTACGTTCAACCGAAGGACCACAACCAGGATCATACCGGTGACAACAGTCATCAGAACAACGATAATCAACGGAGAAAGAAAAATACGGACAAGAGCGGCAACCACTCTGGTGGTAATCATGGCCATGAAAATAGAAGAAGCGAGTCGGAGGGAGATTTTAAAAAAAGAAGATTCAACAATGACAATGCAAAGACGTTAGTACCAGCAGTAACTGGTTCTAAGGGAGGAGAACGACCACCGGTCGTATGCTATAAATGCGGGAAAGAAGGATATATCAGCCCAAACTGCCCACAACAGTTTAAGATATGTTATAATTGTGAAAAAGAAGGACATATCACTCGAGATTGCACAGTAGCAAAACCAAGTCCAGCAGGGATGGTGACTCAAAAGGCTGTCCCAGAAAAGTCAAAGTCAACGGTTCTTAGAAGAGCGTTTGTCGTGTCTGGTCAAAATGCGAGGAATCCAAACGAGGTGATCATGGGAGTTAAAGGTTCAACTAAAGGATTGTTGGACATCCTTTTCATTCGTCCTAGTACATCTCCTTGGGGTGCTCCTGTTTTATTTGTAAAGAAGAAAGACGAGAGTATGCGACTTTGTATTGACTACCGAGAATTGAACCATGTCACTATCAAGAATAGGTATCCGCTACCTCGAATTGATGACCTGTTTGACCAGTTACAAGGAGCACAATTCTTTTCAAAGATCGATCTTCGTTCTGGATATCATCAGCCGAAGATTAGAACTGAGGATATCCCAAAGACTGCCTTCAGAACTCTGTACGGGCATTATGAATTCTTAGTCATGTCTTTTAGATTGACTAATGCTCCTGCAACTTTCATGGATATGATGAATCGAGTATTCAAGGAATATTTAGATCAGTTCGTTGTTATCTTTATTGATGACATCCTCATATATTCCAAAAGTCGTGAAGATCATGAGCACCATTTAAGCTGGTACTCCAAAGGCTTCGTGAAATAAGTTATATGCCAAGTTGAAGAAATGCGAGTTCTGGCTTGAGAAAGTAGCATTCCTTGGGCACGTGGTGTCAAAACATGGAGTATCTGTTGACCCAGCGAAGATTGAAGCAATACAAAGTTGGGAGCAACCGAAGTCGGTGACCGAAGTACGTAGCTTTCTGGGCTTAGCTTGTTATTATCGGAGGTTCGTGGAAGGATTTTCTCGAATCGCTACTCCATTAACTCAGCTGACTCAAATAGATACAAAATTCGTATGGAGCGAGGAATGCGAAAAGAGTTTCCAAGAGCTTAAGAGGAGACTCATTTCGGTACCTGTTCTGACAATATCATCTGGTTCGGATGGATTTGTTATCTACAGCGATGCTTCAGGCAAAGGGTTAGGATGTGTTCTCATGCAACATGGGAAAGTCATAGCCTATGCCTCACGACAACTTAATGAGTATGAGAGGAATTATCCTACTCATGATCTAGAGTTGGCAGAAGTCGTTTTCGCGCTAAAGATCTGGAGGCACTATCTATATGGGGAGAAAGTGGAGATATATTCAGATCATAAAAGCCTCAAATATTTCTTCACCCAAAAAGAACTCAACATGCGGCAACGACGTTGGCTCGAGCTGTTGAAAGATTATGGCAATGCCATTCAATACCATCCTGGAAAAGCGAACGTGGTAACTGACGCATTGAGCAGAAGAACATACGCAGGAACGAATGCGATGTTGTCAACACAAAGACCCATTTTGTGTGATTTACAAAAGATGAAGATAGAATTCAAGACTCCGGGGACCCATGTTATGAAGTCAAGTATACGAATAGAACCAGCTTTAATCGATAAAGTTAAAATTGCTCAAGCCACAGACCCAGAGCTGATGCTTATGAAGAAGAAAGTGCAAGAAGGTGCTATTCCAGAAGTAAGAATCAATGAAAACGGAATACTTCGAGTCCACTCCAGACTTTGTGTTCCTAACGATTCTGATTTGAAGTACAAGATCATAATGGAAGCACACAATACACCATTTGCAATCCATCCTAGAAGTACCAAAATGTATCGTGATCTTCGATATACATTTTGGTGAAATAATATGAAGAGAGAGATTGCAAAGTTTATCTCGAGGTGTTTAACTTGTCAACGTGTAAAGGCGGAGCATCAAGTGCCTAAGGGTCCATTGCAACCACTTGAGATTCTGAAATGGAAGTGGGAACACATTACCATAGATTTCGTTACGGTCTTCCCACGGTTTATCAAGGCATAAATGCTATTTGGGTTATTGTTGATAGATTAACCAAGTCTGCTCATTTCTTGCCGATACGGGAGACTTATTCCCATGAACGTCTTGCTCGTATGTATGTAAATGAGATTGTGCGATTGCATGGCATGCCAGTATCCATAGTTTCGGATCGTGACCCAAGATTCACTTCACGATTTTGGGTTAGCTTGCAAAAAGCTATGGGCACGAATTTACGATTCAGTTCGGCATACCATCCCCAAACGGACGGACAATCAGAGAGGACTATTCAAACTATTGAAGATCTATTAAGACTCTGTGTCCTAGACTTCAAAGAGAGTTGGGATAAGTATTTACCATTGGTGGAATTCTCCTACAACAACAGTTACCAGGCAAGTATAGTGTGGCTCCATTCGAAGCATTATATGGACGAAAGTGTCGCTCTCCAATATGTTGGGATGAGGTGGGTGAAGCAACATTATTGGGACCAGAGTTGGTACGTATGACTACAGAAAAGATCCAAATGATTCGACAAAGCATACAAACAGCACAGGATCGACAAAAGAATTATGTGGATCTTCATCGAAAGGACATGGAATTTAATATTGGGGATCATGTATTATTGCGTGTGGCTCCATGGAAGGGAGTTACAAGATTTGAGAAAAGAGAAAATATGACACCCCCAAAATTAGGTATACATCGCCCATCTTGGGTCGTCAGATACATGGTACAGAATACAAATATAACTTACTAATACAACTGTCGTGTACAATACGACAAAACATAACTGTGAGTTTGAATACAATTATTGTCTACTAGAGACTATACAAACTCAAAAGGAGTCCTCATTATAATTATTGTCACACTATTTAACAGAATAGTGAGGACTACTAATACTATCATCTGGTCCATCACTCCGTTCCCCGACTCGTCCCAGCTATATTCTTATTTCCTGAAGAGAACAGTGAAAGAAAGGGTGAGCTCAACTAGCCCAGTAAGAAATATTATGACTAAGATAATGCAGAATAAATTATCATTAGCCTTCAACAGTGTTAAACTGATAAAATATAACGAACATCAAGTTTAACTGCAGCAGAACAAGCAATCCATTAAAAAGTCAAGTAGAAAATAAAATCTACTATCTTCTATGATTTAAAAGGTTTTTCAACACTGTTATCGCTGGGACTTAGCTTAATAAAATAATCCACATCATCGAATCACCCCTGCACTACAGCCAAGGATATTCGTGTATTCATTAATGGTCATGATCATGCAACAACTGTCCATCAATGTACTACAGGCCAATGAGGACTTTTACCACATCATTTGTAATATTACGGTCATGATTATACCGAATAATCCCTGGTCATAATCATACCAAGTCCATCTATGCACTACAGCCACAGATGACTTTCAATATTTTATAAACATGAGGATGATGACAATGATATAAGAATTCAATAAAACAAGTTCAAGAATTAATTTATCCAAGAATTAACAACGTCCAAATTGTCAACATGATACTGCTTTGTGGAGTAAAATTCAAGAATGCTTAGAAGAATATTTTCATAAAAAGATACTGGATGAAACGCAATTATCAAGGATATTCCACAAATTTCATGGAGTATAGAAGTTAAAACAGACAGGATGTTCCAACAGAATAATAATAAAGACGGAACCAGGTCGGTGTAAAACACACAGACAAAATGTTCTAACAGAATAATAGAAGAATGTCACCAAGTATAGGGTAGACCACGTATACAGGTTATTTCAACAGAATAATAAGAAATGGAATAACAACAGTTCTCTTCATGAATAAGAAAGAATAACACCCCTTACCGTTTTGAAGAAGAACTGAAATAAGGAAGTAGTTAAGTAGCAAAATACTTTTCTTCTCTCTCTCTATAATTTCTCTCTATAGTTTCTCTCTCTAGAGTTCAGTGAATTCGTAAGAAATAATGAAGGAATGAGCTGCTATTTATAGAAAAATAGAATGCATAGTAACTAATCCATGAATGGTCCAGATTAATTACTTTAATCTGACGGTCCATATTTACAGAAAAATTTTATAAATAAAATATAATATATTCTATTTATAGAATAACTTTAATAAAGTATTATGTTTTATATAAAAAGATGTTTCTGTTTTATTACGTTAATAATACGAATAAAACAAAACTTCATTATCTCTAAATAATTCATATTATTAACTGACAATAATTGAATCAAACTGAGTGACTTCTCACATAAGCATTAATAATCAATACCGTTTGCTACTATGCAACCACAAGTATTACTGTACTTTTACTACCGAGTAGTTCAACAGTATCAATGATAAAACTTTCGCCGTTATTTTTAATAAAATATTTTTGTCGTTTTCTCAATCCGACAATAATTTCATTGTAGGGTCCACCAATGATTGTGTCGTTGTACGAATATTCCCTGTTAAAACGAATATTTCCCGACCAATCGAATATTATATAACAACTTGCGTACTTTGCAAAATTTATAAATATTACCCACAACTATAATATTATATCAAATTAACTCCATAATATTCAAAAATGATATTTATAGAAAATTCATATCTATTTATAAAAGTTGGGGTCTTACAACCTCCCCTTCTTATGAAATTTCACCCTCGAAATTAGGGTACGTACCTGGTATGTCGAAGAGGTAAGGATACCTTGACTGCATTTCAGATTCTAACTCCCAAGTCATTTCCTCAACATCGTGATTTCTCCACAAAACTTTGACTTGAGGTATAACTTTGGAGCGTAGAAAATGTTCCTTCTTATCCAAGATTTGAACAAAAACTTCTTCATACGTCAAATCCTCCGCTATTTCGTCCAGTTCTAACTCAATAATGTAGTTCGGGTCTTCCACATATTTACGTATCATGGATATGTGAAAAATGTTATGAACACGAGACATACTTGGCGGTAAAGTGAGTCTATAAGCCACAGTTCCTACTCGATCGAGGATTAAAAATGGACCGATGAATCGAGGATTGAGCTTTCCTCTCTTTCCAAATCTCTTAACTCCTTTCCATGGAGCAACACATAAGAACACATGATCTCCTATATCAAATTCCACGTCCTTTCGATGAAGATCAGCATAACTCTTTTGTCGATCTTGTGAGGTTTTTATACGTTGTCGGATCATTTGAATCTTTTCTGTAGTCATACGTACTAACTCCGGTCCCAACAACGTTGCTTCACCCACCTCATCCCAGCATAATAGAGAACGACACTTTCTTCCATACAACGCTTCGAATGGAGCCATGCCAATACTTGTTTGATAACTGTTGTTGTAGGAAAACTCCACCAATGATAAGAACTTGTCCCAACTTCCCTTGAAGTCAGGACACAGAGTCTTAATAAATCTTCTAGAGTTTGAATAGTCCTCTCTGATTGTCCGTCCATCTGAGGATGATATGCCGAACTAAAACGTAAATCCGTGCCCATAGCTTTTTGTAAGCTAACCCAAAATCGTGAAGTGAATCTTGGGTCTCGGTTAGAAACTATGGATACTGGCATACCATGCAGTCTTACAATCTCGTTTATGTACATACGAGCAAGACGTTCAAGTGTATAAGTTTCTCGTATCGGTAAAAAAATGAGCAGACTTGGTCAATCTATCAACAATGACCCAAATCGAATCAATACCTTGAGAAACCTCAGGAAGACCGGTAACGAAATCCATGGTAATGTGCTCCCACTTCCATTTTGGAATTTCAAGTGGTTGCAATGGACCTTTTGGTACTTGATGCTCCGCCTTGACTCGTTGACAAGTTAGACACCTTGAGATAAACAGCGCTATCTCTCGCTTCATATTGCTCCACCAAAATGTATGACGAAGATCATGATACATTTTGGTACTCCCAGGATGGATTGCAAACGGTGTGTTGTGCGCCTCCATCATGATTTCAGACTTTAAATCAGGGTCGTTAGGAACACAAAGTCTGGAGTTGACTCGAAGTATTCATTCTTCATCGATTCTTGCTTTCGGCATGGCACCTTCTTGCACTTTCTTCCTCATAAGCATCAGCTCCAGGTCTGTAGCTTGAGCAGCTTTAACTTTATCGATTAAAATCGGTTCTACTTGTATATTCGCCATCATCACATGGGTCCCTGGAGTCTTTAACTCTATCTTCATTCTTTGCAAGTCACACAAAATGGGCCATTGTGTTGACAATATCTCAGTCGTACTTGCATATGATCTTCTACTCAATGCGTCAGCTACCACATTCGCTTTTCCAGGATGGTATTGAATGGTATGATCATAATCTTCAACAGTTCAAGCCAACGTCGTTGTCACATGTTGAGTTCCTTTTGAGTGAAAAAATATTTGAGGCTTTTATGATCCGTAAAGATCTCCATTTCTCCCCATACAAGTAATGCCTCCAAATTTTAAGTGCAAAGACAACAGCTGCCAACTCTAGATCATGAGTAGGATAATTCCTCTCATATTCCTTGAGTTGTCTTGATGCATAGGCTATGACTTTTCCATGTTGCATGAGAACGCATCCCAACCCTTTGCTCGAAGCATCACTGTAGATGACAAATCCCTCCGAGCCAGATGGTATTGTTAGAACAGGTGCTGAAATGAGTCTCCTCTTGAGTTCTTGAAAACTCTGCTCACATTCTTCGCTCCAACCGAACTTTGTATCTTTCCGAGTCAGCTGAGTTAATGGAGTAGCGATTCGAGAAAATCCTTCCACGAATCTCCGATAATAACCAGCTAAACCAAGAAAGCTACGTACTCGGTCACTGATTTAGGTTGCTCCCAGCTTTGAATAGCTTCAATCTTTGCCGGGTCAACCGATATTCCACGACTTGATACTACGTGCCCAAGGAATGCTACCTCCTCCAGCCAGAACTCGCATTTCTTCAACTTGGCATAAAGCTTGTATTCACGAAGCTTTTGGAGTACCAGCCTCAAGTGTTGCTCATGATCTTCACGGCTTTTGGAATAAATAAGGATGTCATCAATAAAGACGACCACAAAGTGATCCAAATATTCCTTGAATACCGGTTCATCATATCCATGAAGGCAGCAGGAGCATTAGTCAATCCAAAGGACATGACTAGGAATTCATAATGCCCGTACCGAGTTCTGAAAGCCGTCTTTGGAATATCCTCAGTTCTAACCTTCAGCTGATGATATCCAGAACGAAGATCGATCTTTGAAAAGAATTGTGCTCCTTGCAACTGGTCAAACAGGTCATCAATACGTGGCAATGGGTACCTATTTTTGATGGTGACATGATTCAACTCCCGATAATCAATACAAAGTCGCATACTCCATCTTTCTTCTTCACGAATAGAACAGGAGCACCCCAAGGAGAAGTACTAGGACGAATAAAGCCAATGTCTAACAATTCCTGCAGTTGGATCTTTAACTCCTGAAGTTCAATAGGAGCCATTCGATATGGGGCTTTGGAAATGGGTTTTGTACCGGGTTCAAGGTCGATACAAAATTCAATTTCACGCTCTGGGGGTAGGCCAGGAAGTTCTTCGGGAATACGTCAGGAATTTATTAACAATAGAAATATCATTCAAAACTGACGTATTTTTGTTTAGATCCGTGACATGAGCTAAGAAAGCTTGACATCCGTTTTTCAATAAACGAATAGCTTTATGGCTTGAGATGACAGCGATTGATTTTAATGGTTTGGTTGCTTGAATTCGCATAATAGGTCGATTAGGAATATGAAAGCTAACAACCTTACGAAAACAATCAATTTTTGCATGATGAGTAGTTAACCAATCAATCCCTAGAATCACGTCAAATGCAAGTATTTTTAATGAAATCAGATCGACAGGTAATGTGTGGGTACCAACTTGAACCAAACAAGACTTATAAACCGTGGATGTAATGAAGGTTTTCCCAATGGAGTTTCAACAGATAAGTCAAAGTCTAATTTCTCCGGAATCAAATTTAATCGATGAGCGCAAGTAGGAGAAATAAAAGAATGGGTAGAACCGGTATCAAATAAAGTATAGACTTCGTTAGAGTTTATGATAAGCTTACCCGTGATGACCTCATTCGGGTTCCTTGCTTTCTGGGAGGTCACAACAAACGCTCTCCCTTGCACTACCGGTTTTGACTTTTCTGGGACGGCCTTTGGTGCCTCCATCCTGGCTGAACTTGTTTTTGGTAAACGACAAAATCGAGCTAAATGACCTTCTCTTCCACAATTATAACATGCTTTAGACGGCATCGCGCAGTTTGGACTGATGTGCCCCTCCCCTCCGCATTTGAAACATATGATAGGTGGTCGTTCTCCTTCCTTAACAACGGGTGCTGGTGCTGACGTCTTTCCATCATTGTTGAATCTCCTCTTCTTGAAATGACCATTCTTATTGTTTTGGCCCTGATTACCACCGAAGTGGTTACCATTTCTGGCCTGTTGATTCCCTCCACGCTTGTTGTCACCGCTTCGATGACTGCTCTCACTGGTATTATCATTTTGCCGACTGCTCTCTTTTGGTTGCGTTGACTCGTTATCGCGCTCCACTAACTGAGCCCTATTCACAACATCTGAATACAAACACAGTTTATGAGAAATAAGATGTTGACGTATCTCAGGTTTCAAACCTCGCAAAAACATTCGCGTCATTCGCTCTTCATTATCCACCAAGTGGGACGCAAACCGGGACAACTCAGCAAATTTAGCCTCATACTGCGACACGGTCATATTATTCTGCTCCAATTTGATGAACTCCACCTCCTTCATGTGACGAACACTTTCGGGAAAGTATTTGTCATTGAACAGCTCTTGGAACTTCTCCCAAGACATCTTCAGTGCGGCAGGTTGAGTACGCTTAATCGATTCCCACCAGTAATCTGCCTCTCCTCGCAACATAAAGGCGGCAAAGGGAACCTTTTGCTCCTCGGAGCATCCCAAGACATCAAATATCTTGGTGATCTGCTTTATCCATGTTTCCGCTATAAGTGGTTTTGGCTCTCCCTTAAACTCGGTGGTCCCAGCTCCTTGAACTGTTTAGCGGTGACCGCCGAGAGTTTTCAGTGTTTCCACCTATATTTTGGACAGGAGCCGCTCTCGCCTGCTGTTGCATGAACTGCATAAAGCTTCTGAACATTCCATCATTCATCATTTGGTCAGTGTTGTTGTTTGCATGAGGATTGTCACCTTCCTGATGCACATTATCCTGATTATTGATATGTGGTGAATCAACAGTCGCCTGTGCTCCATTGCTATTCTCAACATTCTCAGATGCCATTTTCAGATACTGCCACAAAATAAAAGTTAATTGATATGTCATATATTATCCTTATATTATGACCGACCAATTAAATACCATGCAAATAAACTTAGGTAGGTCATACTAGCGAAGGAATTCCCCGTCTCTCCCCTCCTAGTTCTATTCTCACATCTTAGCCAGGGATCATATCCCTAAGCTCTGATACCAACTGTGACGCCCCCAAAATTAGGTATACATCACCCATCTTGGGTCGTCAGATACATAGTACAGAATACAAATACAACTTACTAATACAACTGTCGTGTACAATACGACAAAACATAAACTGTGAGTTTGAATACAAATATTATCTTCTAGAGAGTATTCATACTCAAAAGGAGTCCTCATTACATTTATTAACACACTATTACATAGAATAGTGAGGACTACTAACTAATACTATCTCGGACCATCACTCCGTTCCCCGACTCGCCCCAGCTATATTCTATTTCTGAAGAGAACAGTGAAAGAAAGGGTGAGCTCAACTAGCCCAGTAAGAAATATTATGACTAAGATAATGCAGAATAAATTATCATTAGCCTTCAACAATGTTAAACTGATAAAATATAACGACATCAAGTTTAACTGCAGCGGAACAAGCAATCCATTAAAAGAGTCAAGTAAGTAGAAAATAAACTCTACTATCTTTTATGATTTAAAAGGTTTTCAACACTGTTATCGCTGGGACTCAGCTTAATAAAATAATCCACATCATCGAATCACCCCTGCACTACGGCCAAGGATATTCGTGTATTCATTAATGGTCATGATCATGCCAACAACTGTCCATCAATGCACTACGGGCCAATGAGGACTTTTACCACATCATTTGTAACATTACGGTCATGATTATACCGAATAATCCCTGGTCATAATCATACCAAGTCCATCTATGCACTACAGGCCACAGATGACTTTCAACATTTTATAAACATGAGGATGATGACAATGATATAAGAATTCAATAAAACAAGTTCAAGAATTAATTTATCCAAGAATTAACAACGTCCAAATTGTCAACATGATACTGCTTTGTGGAGTAAAATTCAAGAATGCTTAGAAGAAATATTTTCATGAAAAGATACTGGATGAAACGTAATTATCAAGGATATTCCACAAATTTCATGGAGTATAGAAGTCAAAACTTAACCAACTGAGTATAATAAAGAATGGAATAACAAAAGAAATCACTATGCATGCGATAGACCGCACAGACAGGTTATTCCAACAGAATAATAAATAATGGAACCAGGTCCGGCGTAAACGCACAGACAGGATATTCCAACAGAATAAAATAAAGACGAACCAGGTCCGGTATAAAACACACAGACAGGATTTTTCAACAGAATAATAATAAAGACGGAACCAGGTCCGGTGTAAAAAACACAGACAGGATGTTCCAACAGAATAATAATAAGACGGAACCAGGTCCGGTGTAAACACACAGACAGGATGTTCCAACAGAATAATAATAAAGACGGACCAGGTCCGGTGTAAAACACACAGACAGGATATTTCAACAGAATAATAATAAAGACAGAACCAGGTCCAGTGTAAAACACAGAGGATGTTCCAACAGAATAATAATAAAGACGGAACCAGGTCCGGTGTAAAACACACAGACAGGGTGTTCCAAAGATAATAGAAGAATGTCACCAAGTATAGGGTTAGACCGCGTAATAAGGTTATTCCAACAGAATAATAAGAATGAATAAAAAGTTCTCTTCATGAATAAGAAAAAATAACACCCTTTACCATTTTAAAGAAGAAGAAATAAGGAAGTAGTTAAGTAGCAGAATACTTTTCTTCTCTCTCTCTATAGTTTCTCTCTCTAGAGTTCAGTGAATTCGTAAATAAGAAATAATGAGGAATGAGCTGCTATTTATAGAAAAATAGAATGCATAGTAACTAATCCATGAACGGTCCAAATTGATTACTTTAATCTGACGGTCCATATTTAAAGAAAAATCTTTTAAATAAAATATAATATATTCTATTTATAGAATAACTTTAATAAAGTATTCTGTTTTATATAAAAAGATGTTTTCTTTTTATTACGTTAATAATACGAATAAAACAAGACTTCATTATCGCTAAATAATTCATATTATTAACTGACAATAATTGAATCAAACTGAGTGACTTCTCACATAAGCATTAATAATCAATACCGTGTGCTACTATGCAACCACACGTATTACTGTACTTTTACTACCGAGTAGTTCAACAGTATCAATGGTAAAACTTCCGCCGTTATTTTTAATAAATTTTTTGTCGTTTTCTCAATCCGACAATAATTTTGTTGTGGGGTCCACCAATGATTGTCCCGTTGTACGAATATTTCCTTGTTAAAACGAATATTCCCGACCAATCGAATATTATATAACAACTTGCGTACTTTGCAAAATTTATAAATATTACCCACAACTATAACATTATATCAAATTAACTCCCTAATATTCAAAAATGATATTTTATAGAAAATTCATATTTATTTTATAAAAGTTGGGGTCTTACAGGAAAGCTCAATTTACGATTTATTGGTCCATTTTAGATTTGACCGAGTTGACAATGTGGCTATAGACTCGGTTACCTCCATAGCATGTCTCGTGTTCTTAATATTTTTTACTATCCGTGCTTCGTAAAATATGTGAAGACCCGAAACCACGTTTTTGAGTTAGGAACGGACGAGATAGCCGAGAAGACTTACGTAAGATATGAAGATGGTACTGTCAAGATCTTAGATAGAAAGGAGCATGTCCTACGCACAAAGATCAACCACAAGTTAAAGTTTTTTGTGGAGGAACCATGCTATAGAGAGGAAATGGACCTGGGAGTTGGAAACGGAAATAAAAGCGAGGTATCCTCACCTTTTCAAAACACAGGTACGTACGTCAATTTCGAGGACGAAATTTCATAAGGAGGGGAGGTTGTAAGACCCAACTTATTATAAATGAAATTTAATTTCTTCTATTTATTATTTTGAAATAGTAAGGGTT